>JAODUP010000275.1:365000-677500 GCA_025642065.1 Paralvinella palmiformis
CATCACATTCTGAATACTGATATTCTTAATTGGATTCAGTAACGTGTGTTCCTCATGAACCAACACATAAAAGTAAACACTTTATTAGTCACGAAATACATCAGCAGAGTGAGAAGATTCAGGGCTTGCTTCAGCATTACTAGACATGTTGACGGCATAGTGACACTGTCGACTGTGTTTCTAACAAGAACATGCGTTGTTTATATAACATTTTATCACCTTAAGCTGCATTTTATCACCTTAAGCTGCAGCCGGACTGGTGTCTTTCCCTGTTTTCTCACGTTTGAACTTGTGAAGGACCCAACCACACTTTGTTGTGTTAATAACGTTCCCAACTCAAGCTTACACCTGATGCTAGAAAAGTTGATTGGAATATCTGTTGGAGTCTGGATTGGGCGGTAGCGTTTATGGAGGTAATTATGTATGTTGAATTAGATAATATCTTAATTACTACTAATGATCGTATCTCTCTGCAACCTTAGAAGATTATTAAAGTTTGATGGTCAGACTGTAAAATTATGTAGTCGTGTCTAAGTTTGAACAACCCAGCCTATTTGTTGTACTATTGCGCCTGGTCACAAAATTCTGCCCCAATGTGGACGGTGAGGCACTCAAAGACGAGTTCGAGGACCTCCAGCTCCTCCGAGATGAAGACAGCAATGGGGGTAGTGCGTTTTCCATCCATAGTGACACTGTTTACGGCACTGCTAGATCTTCCCTACATCAACACCGACTGCAGAAGCAACCTTAATTACATATAGATCTCGGTGTCTGATTTTAAATGCATATAACTATTGATTATATATATATATATATATATATATATATATATATATATATATGATATTTAGAGCTCCGTTCCTGTAATTCTCTTCGGTGACCAAAGAGGACCGGATCCGTATATTTTAGGGATTTAAGTTACTATAATAGTCTTGTAAATGTTGGGTAGACTAATTTTTGTTAATCATTGTGAAATGTGGTTTGTTTCTGTGTACGGATGTTGCAATATTAGTTTGTAACGTGAGGTTTCCGTTCATGAATTTCTCCCACCATCTTCGAAAAAAACTGAGTGCGGCTTGGACGCGTTATATCCAACCAACACCATAAAAATGGCGCTGCACCAACACATCACACATATTATGTAGTGAACATTGTTTTGTTGACAACTACTAGAACAAAATGCAACATATGACATGGGACAGGCGAAGAAACTAATTTTGAAAAAAGACGATCAGCCATCACATCACGAGAGATTCAATCAAATAATCTTCGATTTCTGAATCGTCTTCCTCCGACTCGAAAAGATACGGCTGTATATCACATGAATCAGGCCCGTCACAACTATCATACTCATCTTTCAACATACAATAACGGAAATGCTCAACATCAAAATTGCCCTATAAATCTACGAATCAGAATTGATACGATGAAAAACCTACGGTGACGTCACAACTGCCGATTGCATTCACTAGATGGCACAGCGTATATATATATATATATATATATATATATATATACACACACACACACACACACACCAAGTCATACTGAAGTTATATCAAATCAAGGTTTGGATAAAAACGAGAGTGTATACGAAGGCAAAATGTGTGATATGTCATAACTTGTTTCACCCCCAAATCACTTTTCGGTTCAATGTGACCTCTATGACAGTTGATGTCACACTACTTGTGCTGATGTGCAAGACACCCAATCAGTTCATTTGCATCATTTGTAAGGTTTAATTTGGAAAACGTGTTTATAACGTACATATGGTACATCGTCTGAATAGTGTTCATATATATATATATATATATATATATGTGTGTGTGTGTGTGTTGCATTGTAATATTTATTACAAATCAGGATTATCGAAGTAGTGTTTCACACGTTGCATTACCACAGTGCTCACTTTGGGCACCGAGTTAATGCTTTCCCTATTTGACTGCATCGGCATTTCTTTACTCGTGAACTGAGCTTTAATTTGAGTTCTGTATATTGTAATATATTAGGGGTGTATGTGAAACTTAGCAAAAATAGGTTTATAGCTCAACAGAAACATAATACTACATTTATTTATGCCATTACGTCTGGATTTTATTTACTTCCTAAAGGACTCCTTCTAGGGTAAGATTACTTTCACATTATTATAATGTACTTTACATCTTTATATATAAATCTTATTGGAATTATTATGTTTTCTAAATATTATGTATTATTATGTGTGCTAAATACATGTTTAATTGGCATGTAACTTCATGTATTTGCTAGCTTTGAAATGATGCTATGTAGTTTATTGTTATATATATATATATATATATATATATATATATGTTGCAGTATATATCAATGTTTATGCTACGCTGAATGAGTACATATATGATGTAATTGTGATGTGGAATGTTATATTTTGTCTACATTTGTCTCTATTTACGGACAATAAATAGTATATACTAACTGCTGTCGTATTTGAGGAATGGCAACATTAGCTATCACACCGGCAACATAATATATATATATATATATTAAGGGAGGGATAAATTAAGTTTTTTTGCGCGTTACTGAATAATAAATAAGGGGATTGTACAGAAGTGCCAAAAATAACAAGGTACAAAATGTTTAGGAAAAAAGTCACTTGTTCTGACGTCAGGTAGCACAAGGATTATGTAGCCATCTCGAGCTGGACCAAGTCGGATCACAGACATAGCCATCATCGTGACCTTAATTCCTCCGTTGTCCAACCAACTAATTACTAGTAACTGACCCCGTTGTTGGTTCACTTATATAAAACTGACAGCTCGGTAGATACTTCTTTTTACAATGGTACAAAATAATCTTCATAAGGAATTTAACTATATAGTTTTCTCTAGCCATTTCAGTAACACATGAGACTGTTTGGATCAACCATAATGTAATATTAGTAAATACCTTTTTGTTACGAAAATACTTGTTTAGCTGATCCCCGTTTTAGGCGTTTACATATAGTTATAACTGGGTAATAAAAATTTAAAACAGCTCGTACAAGTAACGTCCGATTTCAGGAGCACCCGGTCTGCGTCTGGCTTCAAAATGGCGTTGCCGACAGACCAATAATAGTCTATTAATCAGCTCTGTGAACTAAATTATTTTATATATGGTTGATATTATTCATATTTTGACATCATTTATAATTTTGTGTGAGCATATATTTGTAACTGTATTAGTCCTGAAACGTTTGCGTTAAGGCTTACTGTACCTTTAATTGTGATAGTTACAAGAATTGTCTAAACTACAAAACCTCCATCTGGCCGACTTGTTTCAATTTGGGGAGCGGCTGTGTGGTATCGTGAAATTAAGAGCCATTTTAGAAGAAATATCAGATTTATCGATGTTGGACAAATACACGATTTAAATCAAATGCTACATTTAATGATCAGTAGATTTATTTTTAAAAAGCACCAAGCTAGCTACTGGAAAAGTTGTATTCCAGAAAATTACCGAACCATTTATTTTTGTAATACGACCACACACGCGCAAACACGCTCAGAATTCTTTCCCATACGAAAAATCGAAATACAAGATAATTATATTACAGTGTCATTTATTATCACACACACACACACACATATTCAGACTACATATAGACATACTCCTGTATTTTAGAGGCTCTAACGTATCGATTTTTGATAAGATAAATATTACAAATTGCACATCTAATACAATGTGTGATAAAAATTGACCAAACCAACAGTAAAATCCTGATAGAAATCTTTAATATACAGTCAACAAATGATGTCTCGTTTCTGACACAATCACGTCGGTACTGCCCAACATAAAATGTCATGTCAACGTATTCGTCACCTAACAATTTTACGTGGAAAATCCTGACTAGTCATCATTTAACAAAACTATACATATATCATATATAGTAACAATTTGAATATATGTCAAAGACAATAATGCCACCATTAATTTTAAGAATTAGCAACTGCAACTTGGAAATATATAATTATCAGAAACAGTTCATAGATGTGCTTAGAGATGAATCCTGAAGTAAATAAAGAATAGTTTCAAATGACTACAGTAACACTACCAATCAACCATGATTCTCAATAAAAAACGAGATTGAGATTAAAAATTAGCTAAAACAATCACTATTGATAAATACATAATTACTGACATTCACAGAAGTGTATAAATGTGAATACGAATTTTTGTTTAAAATATACTAAAAATACTCATTTCTCTTGATGACAATTGGCTAAAATATACTCTACTGGTGTTGCCTTCCTATCTAATTGTCTACTTTTTGGGACTGGGACTGAATCGGTGACAAACTCGTAACTTAGCTAGTATGGGTCACTTCAATAGAGTGTAAATACTACTGCTATCATGACACACGAATCCCACAATATTAATTATCAACTCATTAATACTGTTTTTCTAATTATGTAGTTCTGGCAAACACAAACAGATCAACTGAAGTTGGTTTGTACTGGACATATACTATGAACAGTTACAGGCTCTAACAAAGTCAATTTCACAAAGTAAGATACGATAAGCCAGAATAATATATAATACAAACATAGAATAATTCTATGTTATGGTGTGTGTTTGGTGAAGTTAGTACTTAGTTAATGTCAGAAATGAATCGAGCAAATCAAATATGATTAGAAAAAATATACGAAGCACAAAATACTCGTGATGCCCAGCACTGGAACACAAAAACAAACGGCAAAATTGGACACAAAACGACGCAGTTTTATGACTGTTAAGGCATATGAACATGCACCGATAGTCACGAAAATAGGACTCAGTTACATACACAGAGAAAATATTTCCGTTTTAAATATAATCTTCTGTGATACACCTCCACATAAACACATGTAGTTAACTTCTCATTCTATGTATTAACCTAAATAAATCTATCGTCTCTCAATCTATTAAGCACGTTCATCATGCCAGTGATAAGAAATAATGTTGGATCCATATAGTGTCCTGCTCGTATAAACAAACTCCTTTTAAAACCTCAACAACAAACCAGATGTCTGATTCAACCCATACATCTGATTAATTCCACTATTTAGCTAATATTAATCATCATGATGAACTGGATCAACAGCTACAATCCCCACATTCAGTGGATTTGTACAACTGCTGACGTTGTTCAGTATAAATATGGGATAAAAACAGTGTAGGCAATATTTAATAGTGATAATTAAATACACGTAGAATAGGAATGATTACGTTTAAATTCCAGGTAGAAGCAGTCTGTTTTCAAACAACTACAAGCAATCAGGCTGCAACAAAGAAAACCATAAGTGTAACTAGAGCAAAAATGTAGCCGATGTAAGAAAGGTATCCCAAATATTTTATCCCCAAATTATGCCCAGCATTTATAAACATTACTAAAGTGCATGCAATAACATTACTACATAGTTTGTGTACAACAAGGAAGTCGTCACTGACTATTATCACTCTAAATGTGTGAGCTGTGACATCAGTCAGTGTAGTCAACATGTCACTTCTAACACTTTATGAAGCCCGAGTTACACTAGCCAGCAGATATTCAATCTTTGGCACAAAACGAAATATTTGGAATGTATCTCTAGAACTTTGATACTAATAAAGTGGAGTATTATTGGTCTGTATAAACAAAGAAGTGCTAAAGTTTTCTGTGCAAAGGTTAATACTAACAATGCCTTCATAAGCTTCTTGCGTGAACAGTCCACTTTTATATAAAGTAATTTAATTCTAAGTACACTAATTAACCTGCTCTATTTTGTAATGAGGCTATGCAAAATGAAGTCGGCCACCAGAGCTGAGGATATTATATTCATAGCTGATAGCAGTGTTTGATTGTTTGTTTGCTGTAAAGCAAGGGGCAGGACATTGGCAATTAGCACTCTGAGAATGAACTATAAACAGTGAGCACAAAGTGATTGCTAACAAACACGCACACACCAAGTAGGTTTTCAGTGGTGGCTGCATAGCTATAATATTATACAGTGTTCAGAGTTTTAGGTTCCAACACCATAGATCATATGACTATCAGTAAACATAACATCCTACACTGATATAACACACTCCTACCTGTTGAAGGGGCTTCATATCAGTAATTGGAAACTTTGCACTCGCATTAAAAATTAGACCAATATAAAATAGCAAGTGATTTTTGCATGTAAATAAATCTCATGGCACAGAAGGCAGTATTGAGTTGGGACGTGATGTTTGGCTAAAACATTCCAACATCACATCCATAATATAACACAATATGGATAGGTCTGGAAACACATCACAATATACCATTATCGTCAAAACATGAAAGATACCGCTGTAGGCCGTAAAATAATCTAATTTCCTGTTAAGGGACTTTTTTGACTCCAATATGCAGATATGTGTGTACAGGGAGAAAGATGGAAAAATATAGGCCATACTGACATTAAAAGCATACGTTTATTATGTTCTATTTTAATAATTATTTTAAAAGGTCTTTAAAATACAGAACCATAAATATTTTCAGTGCACTGAAACAAGATAAATGTGAGTTCTCAGCATTTACCTCAGTGTGTGTGTGTCTGTCTGTGTGTGTGTGTGTGTATGTGTGTGTGTGTGTGGTAGACCCCCACCCATTTCTTTAGGAACAAATTAAATTATACTCCACATCATAAATTAACTACACATTACTTAAGTTCGTTGCAAATAGCATTATATAAAAAGTAGACAATGATATTCCATGTAAGATGTCATTAAGAGAAGGCATATCATTGGTCAACAAATATGAGAATGGATCTCATTAATTTATTTCAAAAACAACATTGACTAATAGGTAAGTCATCATGCACTACCAATGAGAAGCATGCTAAAGACATGAATGATGACTGGTTACTTCTGTGATATGGTGCTGGTGATTTTGAAGAAACGAACAAACTTGAAGACAAGGCTCATGATGAAATACCAAGAGTTGCGTGCCAAGTTTGAGCGAGCTATCAGCAATCGCCATAGTATAACCAACAGCATGGTGTTGAACATGTAACGGATGTTGCGCAACCTGAAAAATATATCATCAATAATTCAGTGTAAAAAGGACCAAAGGCTGTCTTTTTTTAACATACACATATGGATGTAATTTTAATTGGGTTATATTTTACACAGTATTATATGTAAGATTTAAATTCAGTATTTATGATTTACTGAAATAGAAATGTCCATGTATCACTAATGTTTGTATTTCTATATTTTCAAGTGTCTCTCTCTCTCTCTCTCTCACACACATCACACACACACACACACACACACACACACACCACAATACATGCTGATTTTATGATAATAACTAAACATCATTCTGTATATATCATATACACAGTAAAGAGATGAGTAGACACAATCAGCAACAACTGTTTAGAAGTTTCTACTTCTGCTAATTTTGATTGACAAGTCAAATCTTACTTCCTGAGATGTGCTCGTGCAGCTGGCAAACCATTCAGGTCCTCCTTCAGTATAAACGTCTTAGTACCAAGACAGCTGTTCTCCATGTATGTTGGCCAGTGGATGGCATGACAGTCCAAATAGAATACCTAAAAACATCAATCACATTTATACATAAAAACAACCCATTATCACACATTATGATGCAGTTTTAAACAGTTGACATTAACATCAATATAGGATGTTTTTTTTACTAGATGTGAAGGATGGGGGTTACAATGTCTCATCAAGTAGTATATCACAAGCTCCAAGTTCAAATCCACACTGGTTAACAAAATTTAGTAGACTTTATAACAAGATAGATGACCAAAAACTGTACACACAAAAATGCAATAACAGCAGTATACTTCTGTTAAAGTTGATGTTAGCCATAGACTGTAAAGGTCCCTGTAGATGTCAGTCTTTAGAACAAGTAATGCCAGGACAGTCTTAGACATGGCTAATGTTAAGTCAGTGAGAACAGTTTTTCAGTACAAATGTCTAATCCTCTAATGGGATAACTGGTAGTGTGGTTGGTCACAGATCTATAGCACCTGGGTTCAAAGCCTGGATGGCCTATGTCAGAAGGGTGTTTCATGTTTCACCTCACTACTCTACTGAATTAATTCGTTACAACAAAATACTCTCTGAGGATATAAAACGCTCTGGTTGTGATCACCCTCAAAGTAATTCTGATACATCTTTCCATATTACTCCTCTGTAAGTCGAAGTGGATGAGGTATGATCATCAACTCAATAAACAGTGCAAACATCCTTATATAATATAAAAAAAATTAATTAAGAAGTACAACCTACTCTGTTCCCATCACACAAAAACAACACTGCTAGAGTTTGTGAACTGGGATACATGTAAAATGTTATAACTTCTGACCTTTTGATCTTCTGGAGACATCTTGCTACTCAGCATGGCCATGTTATTATAGGTCCACTTCCACTCATGACTCGTGAAGTATTTCAGTGAGCCCATTGTTTTGTGAAGCTTTGTATACAGGTTGACGATCCTGTAAATAAAACAGAACAATGCTACTTATTAATAATGATCTATATCATATTGAGATAACAAATTGTTCAACAACTTTAGAGTGCTTCAATAACTGTGTGAAATAAAAATCAGATTAATGTATATTGTTAATCATAGCATCAAACAATCTGGTATTAAACTAAATCAGTTTCTGTCTGTCTGTCTGTCTGTCTGTCTGTCTCTCTCTCTCTCTGTGTATGTGTGTTAAATAGTGGTACTGGTAAAGATAACATTTGGGTATTTTAGAGGAAATTTGTGCATCACATCAACTTTACCAGTAAGAGCTTGTTGTGTATGCACTTAAATAAAATAAAATAACAAAACAGAAATTCCTTATCATAAAACCAAAAGGAAATATAATGTAACACAACTCGGTGACAATATCACTACGGAATGTAAATAAACATAAACAAAACTATTCACGGTAATATCAATAAGAAAGATTTATTTTTATGCATCAGTAATATGGGATATTGTTTTATAAACAAACAATGGCTTGTGAAAAATAACAACAATGAACAGGGGTTTAATTTAATAGGATGCAATGAGTAATGTGGAGGTGAGTGTTATGTTTAACATCAGTGTTGGTTACATCTGGGATACATCATTCATAGCTGACTCCCTGCAACACGAGATGATCAGATGTAACATCCCACAGGCACAGGGCATACTGAGATTCAAATCCACGACTCAAAAGGCCTACAGCATAATATTACTGGGAAGTGAGCCATATAATTTAGTATTATTTTATTAACTCATGAATTAAGATTTAAGCAGAATATGACAAAAACACTAAACAAAACGGTCAATACTGTTAGTGTGTATTTCTAACCTGTACTGGGGTTATTAAGTGATGATGATTTCTAACTCGTGAACAAAATAATTCTCATAACACATTTACCTGACCATCCTGAGTGTAAAATATATATAAATAGTGTACAGGTAATATATACAACTATGAAATGTAAGATGATGATTGTAAACTGTTAGGAAGCATAACACTGCATTTATTAACTGGAATGAGCCTGAAGGTTCATTAATAACTAATTATTTTTTTATCATCATCATCATTATTGTTATTAAAAGACAGTTTTATTACCATATACAATACTCTATGCATTCTTATCAACAATATGACACCATTCTCCTTTCAAATGTTCCTAATCTTACACAGTATGGAGTGAGAACCCTTATTTATTATCACAGAACTCAGATTTATGATACTTTAACTGCATATTTACATATACGTAGGAACACGCATGTACGCACACACCTGCATAACATCTACATACCTGGGTTTCTTTCCCATAATCATATATCCCATATCTACCATATAGGCAGGTATCAGATGACTAACTAGTACCCAACAGTCATGGAGAAAACTGTAACACAAGGAAACAACAACTATAATATAATATTACAGCTACCTGTTAAACATACGACAGTTTATTTGGTTGTTTGAATGATCTTTCAGTGAAAACTATGAATTATATCTAACAGTCTATATAGTTCTTACCTGTTTGGTGTAAATACTCTGACTTTTGGACGTCGGTAGCAAGCATCTAAAGGATATCGCTTGAAGTAGTTTCCAACCATGTTTTCTTAAATTAAAAAAATATGAAAATTACTATATTCTTTCTCACCACAAAATCACAGGTCAGTTGCCTTCCTAATTAAATTATTCATTAGTTCCACCGATGAGGAAAAAAACAATTAATTCTTGTTCTTGGATAAGATAACAGATGTTACTTCCAGTTGTCTTATCAGTTTTATGCTGGGTGTAGTACTATAATAATGAGTGATAATAATATAAAACAAAACAAAGCAACAATTCAAACTTTCACAGAAAAGAAGCACAGTTATTAGTAGTTATTGTAAATCCACAAACAATGAAATAGTAATAACTATCAGACATGGGGTCAATTCCAATTCCACAATTGGAATTGATTATTTAAAAAAATGGAACTGGAATTGATAAATTTTGAATTGGAATTTCCAACAAAATAATTAAATCCACAAATTAATTTACCATTTAATTTTTTAATTCAGAAATATTTCTTCCATGACAATCCTACTTGGAATATAAACTACTCAGAGTAGGTACTCAGAGTACCCATCCATGGTAAGAAGTAGTAGATAAAAAAGAGTTAGTAAAAAAACAGAACTGGAATTGAAAAATTTGGAATTGAATTAGAATTGACCAAATGGAATTGAGTACAACTGGAATTGACCAAATGGAATTGACCCAATGTCTAATAGCTATATTAATCACATCATCCTCAATAATTAAAGATAATTTAAATAGTAATAGATCAGTTAATACCCCTCCCCCGCTAGGATGAACTAGTGTAATCTATGTTAAATGTGGACATTGCTCAAAAAAGAGAACATGTGGAATTAATCTAGGCGGATGTTAAAGAAAAATATTTCAAGGATTACTGTTTCATATTCCTTTAAGTTTAAAGTCTCTTTAAGGCAACTGGTCAAAATTAAGAATTTTCCTACAAATAAGTTTATTTATTTAATATTTTGTTATTCAGTACTGTTATAGACTGAGAGATGAAAGAAAAACAGACTGATGTTATCATATTAAAAGAGAGAAACATTAACTACCTATTTCACCCCAAGTAAAAGGGTTCTGGCTTCCGGTGGTCACATGATAAACGAGAGGCTCTCGTGGTTTTTCTGTCGCTGTATACCAGCCAACTGATATGATGGTATTAACTGGTAGATCCAATGGTACCAGGTCAGCCACTGCAGTGCTATCGCCAACCATTGATCTTAGGAATCCTTTACCCGTCTGTAACAGAGAACGGATCTCTCAGGACATGATATAAGAGGAAGAGAGAAGATCTTTTTGTATCTCCAATCGTATAACAGTTTAACAAAAATTAACTGATCCAACAATTTTCAATTATCTTATTACTGATAAATATATAACTATCAGTTCTTAATGGATCAATTGCCAGTTCAGGTAGTTTTCCCAACTGTTCCATTGGTGCAGCACTGTTTTCACAATATCCAGTGAGGTTGGCCAACATACAAATCCTATGAGTTCAATCTAGTATGGAATAGACTGGCTCCAAATATGGGGAAAAACATAAGTCTGAAAACCTGAGTTTTACCAAGAATACTCCTGCGACCCTGTTTATAATGGAAATTATATACATGGGACATCACGCAGATGGTGGACAACCATATTTGTTTACAATTTTTAATCACCTGCTAACATCACTGACATGCACTTAAAATGAAATACATTTTCTATTAGCTTAAATGATATTCCATCCAAAAACAAGTCAATCACAAACAAGTTTTGGTAATTGGGAGTAACTGGCGGATTATTAGAAGACGTTTTCAGTGTTGTTGATCCATCAGCCTGTCAAACCACATGCCCCCTAGAGGGGCTTGTTAGAGACAGTTTAGCAAGGGATCATATACAATATATATTCAGACATAATTTCCATTTATACTGGTATGTTTTCCCTGCTGGTCAACATTGAGCAACGAAGATGACAAACATGATCCAACACACACATGTGGATGTCTGCCAATGCCATTTATCATGACTCATCATAGCAAATGACAACCAGTCTGAGTCACTTATCTTGTTTACATGCCTTTTTAACTTACTGTTTTGATGTTTTAAGATTTTTCATGATAAAATTGCCAAGTTTACTGGTACAGTGTAATGCGTATCTGGTTGATATCAGTTTTCTCAAAAAGGGGTATATTTTTTTCTACATGTACATATTGGTGTCTGGATAGGTTTGGGAAGTGAAGTGCCAGAGATTGACCTCCCCGGAAGTTGGGACAGTGCCCCCAACGAATGTTTGTCCAGATTAGACAGCTGAGCCATTAAGTAGCCACCAATTAAGCAAAGTTTTGATTAATCAGAATAACAATAAATCTCTCAATATAGATTTCAATATGGTGGTTAAGCGGTTGACTCTCAGTGAATGGCTTCGTAACTTTGTCTCCTTAATAAAGTGGTGAATTGTCGGTTAATAATGCCAACACAGCTTTCAATCATTTCAGCATATTTCTTCACACACACACACACACACACACACACATATGCACCAATGAACAAGCATTACTTACTGCTATATATAAGCTGCTGGGTCCATTGAAGTTGTCTACCCAGCCCTAAAGAATAACAAAACAGAATAAAAATTGAGATTACATTTAGATATAAACATTCCATTTTATTACAATTGTAACTCTAACCAAATTGTCTTGTTCAATTAGTATCAATCAGACTCGTTATAAAACATCAAAACATGTTATGGTATCTTGGAGATTACAGAAATTGAGGAAATAATCTTAGACTCTAGTAGACATCATAACACTATTTATCTTAGATAAATAACTTTATTTATATGTAAAACCCGAAGTAAAAAATATATTTGATGGAATTTGGTGATGAACAAATAAAAAATGATAATGGAAGAAATGTATATAAGAATAGTATAAGAATAGTATGTATCAACAATTGTCATATAAACTCATCACAACATCATTTTTGTCTGATCAGTCTATAGCAAAAGGCTGTCAGATGCCTATTTATTTTTTTGTGCGAAAAAAGTCAAATGGCAAAAATAAGTCAGGTATGACGAGACAAAAATAGACGTCATTTCTTAAGTCAATTAGATGATCAGAGATAATAACGGAAAATGAATAACATTACGACGTTTACATTGAATGGATTCCACGTCTTTTGGTTCTCTTGTGTTAACTTCATCTTTGAAATCTATTATAGTAGTTTCTAAATAGTTCCTAAATGGATATTTCTAATTGTCCCAGGTAAAATATATATAAGTAATTTTATTTAAATTAATTTGATCTGTATTTCATGAATGATTCTTTTGGTGTAATGTTGTTAATAATTCAATATTAAACTTAAAGGAAAAAAACGAAGTAAGTATTTTTTGGTGAGTGTTCCTATGATAAATGATGGTTTGCCACTCATGTATGTATGCATGCACACACACACACACACACACACACACACACACACACACACACACCCGTGTATATATATATATATATATTATAGTAACTGCATTGACTCAAGAAGTAACTCCAACATAAAATATACCGGTATAGGTTCTCTCCAAGCTGCTGAGACGATAGATGGTCGTACTATGGCCACTGGCATCCCTTCAGCCTCGGTAATGAGTAAATGTTCTGCCAAGTTCTTGGTATAAGTGTATGTATTTGGTAAATTACCGAGTAACTTTGGCGTAACCAGGTCCAACATCTCATCTGACATCCACCTAAAAATCACGAACAAAGTGATCTCCATTAGTATCCCACTATATCATGTATATGGTAATAATACATGGCTACTTGTGGTAATTATACATATAATGAACATTATCTCATAACTCATAAATGTGATCTGTTAACTCTAACTCTAATATTATAAAACAATTTAATCAACTTCTGGTGGCTTTTTTTTGGATAATATAAATGAGCCTAGAAAAAAACAAAAAACCAAGACAAGAAACATGTTGGAAATGTATACTAAATGAAAATACAAAATATCACACACACACACACACACACCCTCTGCCCCTGTCTCTCCCCAAGCAGCTTGCTTAATCCACAAAAAATATATCATAGTAAAATTAATCTTACTTGATATCTAGACAGACATCACTCAAACTTTATATAACTTTAACATTACCATTTTGTAAGTTAATGTATATCATATTTGTACTACTTTAATCCATGACCCATTATCCTGTGACTTTACTCCCATTAAAAATAATCTAGTTCTTTACTACCTAGCCCACTAGAAGACTAAATAAAAATATTGAGCTTAACCTGGTCTAGTCCGTGGATTACCATATATAGTTGTGGTTAAGTTGATTTTTGGGGGAGGGAAAGGGAAGTTCTCAGAAGCACCTTGACTTATAGGCGTGTCATATTTCCTACCAGCTGAAGGAAAGATGTTTTGGGTATTCCTTGACACACACCATTATCAAATTCAACCCAATAAGAGCTAGAGTTGGAACAAAATCGTCATATCGCTGCCTACTAAACCATTATTATTAAATATTAAATAACAATTAATTTTCACCAAACTGTTATTTGGATTTCCCAAACATGCTAGTCTTTATATAATAATACTTGATAGTCATTCACTGGTACCTACCAGTACCTCCAGATGTGCTGTGAAACAATGAATTAAAAACACTTGTCAATTGAAGTTACAATAAGGCGTGTTTGTGTGAGCCAGAGCCAGAACAAATTTGTCACATCGCTGCCTATTAATCCATTATTATTCAAAAAACGATGACTAATTTTTACCAAACTGATACTTGAATTTCCTAAACATATATATCAGTCTTTATCTGCTGTGTCAACTAATACGCGAGTATATATGGTAGTCTTAATAAACAACTATACATATCACAGTTATGATGATCTATATCTGACTCCATATAAAAGAGTCTTCAATATTATACTATAATTTAACAATATTAATTATCTATAATAACTAGGACAACTAAGTTGAAAAGTATTTCAGTTATCATAAATAAGGGTATAACAATTAACATTATGATCATTAATAAAATGACATTCTCAAACTGATCCGTCATTAGTAACAGTTTCTAACCCTATTAAACTAAAGTATCAATTTTTTCAGCATTAATACAAATTTGTTTAGACGAATGATTAAAAAAATGTCAAAATATATACATAATCAACCAAATAATAAAAATTCCAGCTGAAATTGCTAGTAATTAGACTAAAACTAATTTGTGGGCATCAGCATTCTGAAGCTAGACATAGACTAGATGCTTCTCAAGTACTATATACAAGCTGTCTGTATGACCCAGTTATAACAATACAAACAAGTGTCAGCCAAGCATATATTATTGGGAACAATGAATATTAAGGTATAATTGGTCCAAGTGACTATGAAATGGATAAAAACAATAATTAATTTTTCCATCAATCTAAGCTCACAATATGCCTGCATGCTGGTAAACCAGTCAGGATGTACCCCCCCCCCCGATCAGTTTTCAGCCCCAGGATGCTATTTTAAGTCTAATCTATGACAACAACACAAAAACTATGACCTTGTGATTTAATATGTACTGATCATAATGTTGAGAGGTGATTGTTGCCTGAAAACCACTTGACATTTGATTGGTAAACACATCCTATCATTGAGAGATGTATACTTCACAGATAATATCAAATAATAATGATGGGGGTCAACTGTTGTATGCACCTATTGTGTTGATGAACAATATAAACAATAACTTTTCAAGGGCACTATTTATAATCAGTTAAGTATTTCTGAATTTTTCTCTGTTAATCCCCAACCCTCAACTCATCCTCAGGTCATGACAACATAGTTAAATATAATAATAATATACAAAATTTATATACCACCCTATATAACCTGTAAGAAGGTTATTCTTAGGCGCTTGAGTTTATTAAGTGTATTACTCAATGTGCCCCTATAAATATTACTGAGTCACATTAACAACATGATGATGATATTAAAAATAATAATGATTAAATAAAAGGCAGCTACTTGAATAATTAATAAACAGATACTTCCTGCCTTACAATTATTTAGTAAATTCATAACCTGAAATAGAAAAAAATTCAAGTTCAGTGTTGATTCTAGGATTGTTATGAAGTGAGCCTTGCGGCCCATGCCTGCTGATGAAGTGGGCCCCAAAGTGGCCTGGGGAAGCACCAAAGGTGCGAAGCCATTCTTGTTGATGGTTGTCATGACAATACCTGTGAAATGCCTTGGCCAATTAAAACAGCACATAACAATACAAGACAAAACTAAGTACTTTCAGTAAGTCATTCATTACTCGGAACATTTAGTGGGTGTATCATGAAATGGATGCGGGTTTGGTGGTTAATTGCACCTGATGGAAATGTTCTGTGACATTTCGGGCACAGTTGCTTTATTTTTTGTGTGCCTCATCTACATTTCGCGAGAATCCTGCCAAAACTGAAGTTGCCTGACTAGATGATAAACTCACTGTACTATAGCAATATGGCTGGGGATCAATCTCTATTCTTATCAAAACAAGGAATCCCAGATCTTAACTCATTCAATCACAAGGATGGTATAAATACCATGGAGCCAAACTACTATAACAATCAACTACCAATGAGCTAGTTTCAGAACACATCCAAACACCAATAATCCAATTCTATTTATTTGGTCGTATTCTGGCTTCTATTTGTTGGGTAACTAAACTGAATTGTTGACAAGACACAGAACAAATATTTGTTATTTTGGTCCTCTTTTTACCAATCCAAAATTAATTTCTGGCCATCAATTTGCACAACAGTATGGCTCTTTGGCTAAAAGCTTCATTCATCAAACACAGAGCCTAGATAATAAAATACATTCAGAGACAAGATTATGACAATTTTATATTAAAATCTAATTGTCAGTCACATATTTCCCATATGTAGCCCCAAACAATAGGATACACTAAATGTTGACATCATTGTTGACATTTCTTCTACATACATTATAGTGATTAACGACTTATTGTCTTAACTGAATATCATGTTCTATGTCCTTAGACCATGACACAAAGATTAAAACAACCTTTGCCTGATATGATTATTAGTAACAGCTTACTAAATTATACACATTTTAATGGTAACTGTTAACACTTCTGATTAATGTAAACAATACAGACTGTAATTAAATTGTTTTCCAATGTTCTACAGATTCAAGTAACCAATAATCTTAGTTCATGTAAATGTTCACTGCCATCATTAATGAGAATATTTATGGAGAACACTGACCTGTACACAAAATAACAAGATTATACCTGCTTCTACTGTAACAAGGTAAACAGAATTCTAATTGTTCAGTTATTCCAGTATCAATCATAGTTTTTATAAGGAAGTCAGCCCAAAACTTGGGTCTTTCAGTCGGATATTATTGTGGGTAACTGTGTCTTGGCTAAAGTCACCGGGTAACTGCGTATTTAGTGTTACAGCCTCCACTTTGTAGAACAGGTTGCTGATGGAAATTATAAATGCAAACTCTCTAAAAAGTTTAAATCTGTTCCCCAAAATTAAGATTCTTGCAGTATATCATCTGAATGTTAACAACTGTGGGAATCCAAGATATAATAGTGAAAAAATCAAAATCTAGTTAGTCCGATGGCCTGATAATTTTAGCAATATAAAGATCTATAAACAAATAAACACATTCACATATGACTGAAGTAATAGGCAGAAACTCAACAAACACAATGGAAGTTATTTAAAGTGAGTGAATAAAGTTTAATGTGGGATATTATCACAAAAGGGACAATAGATAAGACTACTTACTCCAATATGTCAATTATCTTCTGTGGCTCAATAGGTGGCGGATAGATGGTTTCCTCAATATATTCCTTGTTACAGTTGGAATATGCCGTTGACACATGGATGAAGGCCTCGAGTCTCTTACACTGTTTGAATACCTGGACCATCCTCCTCACACCAAGACAGTTCATCTCCATGGCCAACCTGAAAATCAGACACAACACAATAAACATCTACTGTACACACATCATGATTAACACAAGCTTTCTTCCGATTGTATTACTGTCTTCTTCTATAAGACATTTATACTCAATAGTCAGATTGGACTAGTAATAAAACCTGTTTTTACATAACAGGATGGCAACGAGAATATTTTTCACAATAAATAAAGTATACAGTGCACTAATAGATACATTGAAGGGGATAATAATATACAAAGGGAACTGTTTATAGATATCATACAAGATTATTGATAATTAATGTTTTACAGCCACATTTGTACACGCATGGTAGGCTAAATGGGCCGAGCGACCTCCAAAGGTAATGAAGTGAAGTCAAACATGAAACAGCCTTCAGATATGCCCACACCCAAGATTCGAACAGGGGTGGTAGTGATCTGTGATCCAACACACTACCGTTAGACCATGTAGGCATCTCCATTATACGACTATGACTGATAAAATCATAAATTGATCCATTACCTCCAACAACTACATCTATTTTAAACTTTAAAACACTATTTATAAACCATAAAAATGAAACTCTATTTCAAAACAACCAGTTTAACATCTAACAGAAGTTTGTATAAAAATATCATACAAGTATCAGCGAAAGATTCAATATTACCCTTATAATATGTACGTCACATATCTAATATCAATTAACAAAGTTTGTATCTTTATTGCCACCAATGTAAGCTAATCCAGGAGAAAAATTATTTTAGGCCAAATATAGACAAATGTTTAATAGAACTCTTATCCTTTGGTTTATCAGGCTCCCCCCTACTATATATATATGTGTGTGCGTCTGCCCACTTGTATGTTGTGTATAAGTGAACATTTTACCTTTTTTACAGAATCTATTTTTTTTTGTAAAATACATCTATTAACTTTATGGTGTTTTTGCTGAATAAATATATTCTAGCCATAAATTGTAGGACCTGAAACATATAACATTTGTAGGCCTTTAGCATGTTATGGATACAGATGGTATCAGCCCCTATAGTGAAGGATTTCTAGTCATTAGATGCTCAAACTAGTCAGTCTGTTGTGGTTAGTAATAACCTATTTTGGCATAATAAGTAACTGTCTGAAATTTTTTTGGGTGATTTACAAATATGATAGAATTAATAGTACTATTCAACATATAAAAGGACAAAATTCTATCAAACTGTATCTTGTGTCATATGTTTTCCAGTTGTGACAATGTTTAAATACACAGTTCTTATGAGAAGTTTTCTTAAAAGGCAATAAGAACTGACAGACCAAACAAGAATCATCAAGCAGCTATGCTTCATAACTCTGAAAATCTTCTACCGAACACAGAAACAGGAAGGACAACGTACCTCAGAGGTTCCTCAAATCTGACTGATGCTGCAGAATGGAACACGATATCTATTGTATTAAGCAGCATTTCTTTATCGGAGTCAAACAGAGCCAGTCCTTCCTCCATGATATCTCCATGAATGGCACGAACCTTTTCTTGAAAATCCGGCATATTCTTTTCTACATTCTCAAACAACTGAAATTAGAACAGAAACGAACTCAGTTTTATTACAAGAATGTAGCATAAAATAAACCGAACCTCGCTGGCTGGTCTAATAACTATGATCAGAAGACATCAGACACCGAATTAGTGGAAGTCAACAAATTGTCTGTTATCATGCTGTAAGGTCATCACTAAATGGAGGTCGTCTTCATAAAAATTGCTAGGTTGTTTGATGTTGATAATTTTTATGATATAGATAAAAAGATGATGACCATCTCTGATATTATTTTATTGTAAAACACCGATCACGACGATAACCAAATTAGATGTCAAAAAATTTCTGGATTAGATTGTGGAGAATAATTTACACCCTTTAAACAAACCAAAGTGAGGGAAAGATGAATTGTTAATTAACTTGATAAATGTTTTACTTGCTGAATGCATTAAACAACCAATTGTTACCTTTTGGTCCAGGATCTTTTTTAATCGTTCTTCGGCCGTTTGCCCTTTCTTCGGTCGGATCAGGCAGTAGATGGCCTTGACGTTTGGACAGCATCGTAACAATTTCTCGATGATGACCTTGCCTATGAATCCTGTAGCTCCAGTCAGAAATATGTTCTTGTTAGTGTAGAATTCTGGTATTGTCGTCATGACTGTTTATCTCGTGCATCAAACACATCGGCTGCAAATTATGAAACCATTTACTGACCCATAGAAGAAGCGGAACACACACACACTATGTTACATCATGCAGCGGTGTGACAGAAGAATAAATAATATGTATCACAGCAAAAATCAATTCACACATTTATCATCAACCTTTCTACATCAAACTGAGAACACATCAGAATCTCTTTGGGTGGGTCAACAATAAATAAAAGCAGGATCAAACCAATGACCATTGTCATGTTATTATCATATAACACTGACAGTAAACAGAAGTGATGTTCACTTTCTTATACAGGTAGTCATACACTTACTGATTAGAACTGTCCTTTATAGGTTAGTTGGTTAACAGTGACAACCCACCATAGGTCTCATCAGGGTCTCTCTAGTTCATAACACTGTACTCGTATATGAAAGCTATACTTTTTAGTTAGGTTTGTGGGCTCGCTCTCTCTCACACACATAAATGCTCAGGCTTGGCAAATATAATTTTTTTTACACAGATGTCATCGACGCCTTTAATTAAGGTTACTTAGCGTCACATAAAAAACATTTATTTTACAGTTTTTACATATACCGGTAATTGTAAAGTGTAACAGAGCAAATAATAATCTTACCGAAGTATCAAATCACATTTGGATGTTAACTCCCCCCACTCTACCATTATTACCAATTCTAGATCACATTAACTAACTGTATGAACATAACTTGTGAGACGACTAATAGTCCTCTGGTCTGTTAATCCCTCATCTCAAATTAACATATATCGTAATTTTGTTAACGACTTCATCTTCTCCAAATAGGTGTGTTTGTAACTTCATTTCCAACTAGTAAAAGCAGTCCAAGATCACATTTAAATCACAAACATCAACACCACGTGGCAGTGACTAATAGGGGATGAGGGTCTCTGCCCCAAATTTCAACAACGCTTAAATCAATATTCTCCTGCTATTGTACATACAAATATTGATTTCTGACCACTGAAAGGTTTCATGACGTTGAAAATCTCTGTGTCGTGACTATTTGTGGTATTGTTGTAATTTTAGACTTCAACCGTATATATAAAGCGGGGAGGTTGTAAAACTCTGTGTGAGAACACTTTCTTCATGCAACATTTAGCAACACAAAATATGCTAAATTTAAGAAATATGGTCATCAGCAAGCCAATAATGCTGCCTGAATGCAAGTAGATGACACAAGTGTTAGAAAGATTGTCTCAAATCCCGACCAGTTATGTTATCTAGAGAGATATAGAGGCGCCTCCGTGGTCTAGCGGTAGCGTGCTGGACCACAGATCACTACCACCCGTGTTCGAATCTCGGCGTGGGCATATCTGAAGGTTGTTTCGTCTTTCACTTCGTCTCATTACCTTTGGAGGTCGCTCAGCCTACCTTGTGCACAAAAGTGGACGTAAAACATCAATCATCATCAAGAGAGATATACCCCAGGTTCAGATCCCATTTTAGACTGCTGCTGTGCAAAAGTTCTGATATAGAGACAGAAATGGATACTGATAGTCATATTGTAAAAACCAGAATATGCTTACGTAATCATAGTTAATGATATACACTATGATTGGTGATATAATTTGTGTTCATGTTTATCACATTATTTAAGTTTTTTTACAGTTAATAATGTTTTTTACAAACTAATGTAAAAGTTTTTTTTTAACAGAACTCTGCACATGCTAACTAAATACTTGCACAGGGTTATATACACACATATATATATATATATATATATATATATATATATATATGGTCTATGTTCAGACAAACTAACAGTGGGATACATCATTTTGGAACCTACCCAGGACTTTATTCATACTCGAAGCCACACTTCTCAAAACACAATCCGATACAATGTACAAAGTGTACTGAAGTACACTACAAGTTGAAAAATGAACAAGGCTCTTGGAAGGTCAATGGATTATTGTACTTTTAGTAATGAACAACACTAGAAAACCATTGTGTTATCTAATATATCATATAAATTATGTAGCCATGTCTCATCTTTTGCGGATGATACAAGAGTAATTCTTGCCATCAGAAATGAGGACGACGTCCAGGCACTACAAAATGACCTCAAAACAATATACAAGTGGCAACAAATAAACAACATGCAATTTAATGAAAACAACTTTGAACTACTCCGATATGGTAAATATCAGGATTGTCAATAGCTTTTACATCTGCAGTAAAATGTTACGTTTTATTATCAGAATCTGTGGTGTAAAGTGTTCACTGAAGATAAGTTAACTACTTCACATATCACAATCATACCAACATTATCAAAACTGATAAGATCACATCATAATAAAAAGGTAAGCTATTATTAACATAATAGCTTACCTTTTTAAGTGAATTATCAAATAAATGAAGTCAGAATTATAGCATACCTAATCAACGTCTGAGATACATTCACTTTGGTCCTGTAATAACACAGCCATTGATCATGGTAGGTTATGATTTTGTTTACTTTTTAAATCAATCGATCAGGCCATACATTGAAATGGTAATATGTTCATGAATGTTTCATTACACACACACACCACATTATATTAACAACATTTAATCCAGTCAGTGGGCAAGTGGCTTATTTAGTCTCAACACTAGTCACATTTGGATATAGGGCTGAGTGATTACTGTATATAGAAACAGCCCATAAACATGGGTACTTCGTTTCAATTCCAAACATAATCAGCGATTAACGTAACAGTATTTCAATCACTACACATGTGTTTGACTTGGATATGGGGTGAGTAAGTGGCATATTCAATCTCCTGACTTGGGTGTTTGTAGCTTAGTTCCCTACCAACTAGACTACTTGAGTGACAACAAAAAAAGAATTATGTTGGAAGATCTTGACTAAAGACTCAGAATCTGATATGAACACTTTACTATGGAGACATGTAGGTGGGGTTGTTTATCCCACAATTTTACTATTCCCGGTTAATTAATATTCTGTATATACACACAATAAAATATAAATATTCAAATTCAAGTTAAATAAATTACTGGTTGATGAAGATTTTTATTTGTAGGTTCCTCATCTTATTATAGTATTTAACATAACAGATTAATACAAATGTTGTATTAAACTACTTTCAATCGAGATGTCAAATTGTCCAAGCAAAAAAAGGAAGCTATAACAACTATAGTCACAGACAGACACATTAATATTAGACAATATAATATATATGAAGACTAAGTAACAATTGTTACTAATTAAAGTGGTCTGGCAGGTAATAAAAGGTTCTCTTCGTAGGCTAAAATCTTCAGCATGGAATCTCTCTGTCAAATTATCATCAATAATTTTCAAGCTGTACCTGTATCTAAAATAAAATGATTTCAAGTATTCTGATAAAAGTAAAGGATGCTGCACTTCTGCTTCAAACTGTATCTACTTTCTAAACAAGAAAACCCCAAACAACCATCAGGCTGTTAAAATTCCATCATAAAGGAAGTATACTAGTACTATATGATAAATATATCCCATGCTGTAAAAACAATAACATTGATTGTGGAATATAAATTTCAGGTTAAACTGTTTAAAATACTATGAAATGTTTTAAACTTGTGAAAACCTGATAACTAATGCTATACAAATAGAAAAATTATTGTGGTATTTCATCATAAAATCTCTTTATGGTTCCATGATGTAACTTTAAATAATTTAATTGACCAATTAGATTTTGGGGGAAGATCTTTATATTTCTGCTTTCTGTAAAAAAAACTTTTTACTGGGAGATGAATGTTAAAAGTAATATGATGCAGACACATATTAAATTGTGCGGTTGTGCCACTGAGCAGATCAGTTTTTTAATGCACTCACCCCAATTTCTACAGAGAGATTTTTAATTTATAGTATTGACAACACAAAAACATCAATAATAACATGTGTTAACACTGTTCAATGTTAGTGACAGTGCTCAAGTTGGACACTTAAGTGTTCAACAACAAACATCTCAACACAAGTGAAATAAGGACACATTAAAAAAATTCAACAAGGTTGTTAATGTGATTCTCCAAGAACTATTCAAGTCTTCAGTCTTTTCTAGTATCTTATAGAACTGCATGAGGCATATATCATTCCACAACTACTGTCAATAAATCCTAACCATGTCTTAGAACTGTCACTGAATAAAATTTTCAAATGTCTTTGTTATCAACATATAAGATCTGTAATAAAGTACCATAAACTAGCCAAATATTTCTATATAATCTGATCAACAAAGTTTATGACAATTACTGTCAATAAATCCTAACCATGTCTTAGAACTGTCACTGAATAAAATATTTGTCAGTCATCTTTAATTAGTGAGTGCTAATTATGAATTATAATCAGAATGTATTTCATATACTAGCTGATTGTCTCCTGTAAGTATATCCATTTTGGCAGGTTTTTTACACACATTATTAACCCCATTATCATGTAAAAAACAGGTTTTTTACAATGAATTGTAAAAAACTCCCTTTACGAAAGAAATTAAATTTTTACTGTGAAAATCACAATAATATCAAGTGTTAATAATGCCTGTTTATTGTAACATAGTGTTAGTATTACTACATATTGTATAATGCATTGATCAGTTAAATCAGTATGTGTATTTAGTTGATACAGAAAGCCCACAAAACCTAATTTGGCAATTAATAATCACCAAAAACCAAATCAAATCATAACTGGATGCAATTGTCCAATTATACCCTAATCACCAATTCTAGGTGACACACACTGAATGTATGATGACCATAACTTTAATATGAGCCCAATTGCTAATCCCTGGGTCTGATGATCCCCCATCTTTCTCACACCGACACCTACTGTCATTGTATTAGTGACTTAATTACCCCCAAATCATAGTGTTTGTAGCTTCATTTGTATAAAACCAGCCCAATTTCACATTTAAATCAGTATTCTTATCTCTCATGCTACTGTACCTACATCGGGCTTGGCAGGTTTTTTACACGGACATTATTAACACCATTAATATATAGGTCCTACATACGTTGATTTCTGAATGCTGAAAAGTTTCATGACATTGAAACCCTCTTTGTTGTGACTGTGATATTGTATTCATTATCAAGACCTTAACCAAGTATAAACGTGGAAGGCCACAAAACTCTGTGTGGGAACACTTTTTTTCATGTGACCATTTCCTTCCACATATTTCACTAATGCTACAACAAAGATTTCCCCAGTTAATTGGTGGAAGGCTCTCAAATCATATAGCTTGCCAAGTGACTTTGTTGCATTAGCTGTTAAGCTGCTATAATGCCCAGCTTCATATGCATCCATTGAGAGGATTGTTTTCAAATTTTAGAAATATTCATACCACAATCGTCTTGGCAATAGCACACACAGCTGGGATTCTGCTACAGAATGGTTGAATTAGAATATTAACTATGTTGATGTTACGTCTAATTGTTTTCCACAGAGTAGTTAATATCTGTTATGTCATGATCTACATTTTATTTGTGCAAATATTTATGGTAATACAATAAAAAAAGTTTAGCATTTAGTTTTTTCTATATGTGTATGTTTGTGAGATGTATGTGAGTGAAGACATGATTATGTGAATGTGTTTACTTAGTTACACAATGTTTGTTCACATTTTTATGTTATTTACAGTTTATAACTGTTTTTTTACCCAACCCTTAGTATTTCCTATTTGAGGATAGTAGACATGTTTACAATAGTGACTACCGTATATACTTGTGCATAAGTTGATCTCATATATAAGACCGAGTCAGTATATCAGTCAATATCACGGGAAACTGCCTAACCTGAATATAAGATGATGCATAATTTAAAACTTTTAAAAGACATTATTTGCAGAAAAATGGCTTTTTCTTTTTGACCTGGCATGTTGAAATTATCAAAAATGTCGAACTAGTGGTAGAGATATGTGTATGTAGAACTGATTTCATAGGCAATATTTATACAGAGAACTAATTATGAAGACAGCTATAATCATGCTAAAGTTGTGAATTAT
The DNA here is from genome assembly GCA_025642065.1 of Paralvinella palmiformis. Classification (NCBI taxonomy): domain Eukaryota; kingdom Metazoa; phylum Annelida; class Polychaeta; order Terebellida; family Alvinellidae; genus Paralvinella; species Paralvinella palmiformis. The sequence goes on from JAODUP010000275.1 coordinate 391,175, forward strand.
TGCTGGTACTCACAGCTTTCTTTATGTTTTTAAAACATCGAATGAAACAAATTAAAATACAAAACTATTGCTGATAATGGTGAATTAAATTGTATTGCTTAGTAGAAACACAAGTAGATCTAACTGAAACATAAAAATCTTTTTTATCATTACTTGAGTGTCTATGCCCAGTATAGTTTCAAGAGGAGACACTGAAGTGGCTAAATAACATTGGAATTGGATACACGATTAAAACTTTGCCATTTGGTAGCAATTCATTCCGTTGTCAAGATCAATGAAAGTATGTGATGAAGTTGATAAATTGAACAAGGTCTGCCACAATAAAGAATTCTGAAAAGGAATGCTCTTTCACCCATATTTATTCGCAGAGTATCAAACTGATGTGAATAGTAGGCACATGGTGTCAATGTGGTCAACATGTAGCCAACAATTTTTAGTTATGATCAGTTTCACTATTGGTATCTAAACTGAGCTCACTATCACTGGCACTTTGATTGATATTTGGATAGTCTGCTTTCTCAGGCTCCTAAAGACACCATTCAATCCCTATATCCATACCATTTGATGCCATTATATTCAATAATAAACAAATGTATACACTGTGGTTAACAGGTGTAGACAACTACCAGGATCACCGGAATCACCTTGCTAAGACATGACATCTGTGTGAGCTTTGGTTGTCTAGCAGTTAAGCATGTTGCACTTTGTGCTAAAGGGTGGATCTCCTCTGACCACCAAGGATCACAGTTTCGATCCCATCAAGAGGTTGAAACTTTTTCAGGGATTAATTTCTTGGCTCACAACATCATGGGTGGATGACCACGTTAAATGGCACTGCCGTCTCCACTGAATTAATAAAAAAAGGGGGATAATAAAAAAAAACCTGAGGACGTAATACACTCTGACAGTGACCACCCTCGGGTATTTCAGCTCCATCTTTTCATACTGCTCTCCTGTGAGTGTTGGGGGGAAGAGATATGAACAACCACTCAATAAAAGGGACCATAAGTAGTCGCACTTTCATGTGATATCACTGTTTCATGATTATAGATTGTGAAATGAAAGAAATTCAATCCAAAAAAAATCACAGACCCCACAACAGCAACCACTAATAAATCTGATGAACATTTTGCTACCATTATGGAGGCATTTCAGTCAGAAAATAAATGTAATAATCTGAATCAAACATGGGGTCAACTCAATTCCAGAATAGGAATGGTCCTTTTCATAGAGATCTGCAACCCTCAGTAAATCGGCTGACCAATCAGGAGCTGGCTATCTTTTTTGAGTCCATTCGTAATAACCATCAACGGGAACCTTGATTTGTAATATTATATTTACTCTATGGTTGCCATACTAGAATGCTATTTGATAGAATCAAATATTATTATCTGGTTTTGACAGTTTAAAAGCATATTAGTTAGTTGTGACTGCAAACATAAACAAAAGTGAACTGCATTGTGAGAAAATAATGACTCTCTTTTCAGGGTGAAATCCTGAACAGGATTTACTATTTACTGAAATAATTGTTTGTTCACGGTCCCTTCGCTTCAAATTTGTGGGGCAATGTAGAAATTATATTCAGGCTTATAATATAAAACATTAAACTTACTTCTAACTGTGGCCTAACAAATAGGATAACTTATATTCATCTTTCAGATGAAAAAAACATTTGAAATACAGATGGCTATGTTGTATTATCAAACTCCCACTAAAATATAAATTTAATTCATTTCTCGCGTATTTATGGGAGACATCTGGATATTCTAGAAAGAAGAGGTTTTGCTAGACTAATGTAAAGTATTATAACATATTTTTAATAACCTTATCTACTTTTATCACTGGAAAAAGACTGGTTAAATCCAAAGCCAGTGTTTTCTGACCTAGCTGAAAATAGTTCAGCGGGATTTTTGTCACCAGGATCAAATGCTAACCAGCCTCTGATTGGCCAGTACTTCAGGAATCTCTGGAATGAAAAGGACCATTGATGGTCAATTCCAAAATTGTTTATTTAAAAAATTGGAATTAGAATTGATCAATTTTGAATTGGAATTGAAGTTTCCTACAAACAAATTAAAATCCACAAATTAATTTACCATTTAATTTTTTAATTCAGAAATATTTCTTCCATGACAATCCAACTAGGAATACAAACTACTTGTAGTAGGTATTCCAAAATTGTACTCGGTGTACCTACTCATGGTAAAAAAAGTCAGTAAAAATGGAATTGGAAAATTTGATGTGTAATTGACCAAATGGAATTGATCCCATGTCTGATCTGAATATTTTAGCAAAAGAAAAACATTAATAATAGTCTGAAGGAGCACTGGAGGTACTCTTTAATAAAACAGGCTTATTAGCACAAATCATTCAAATTCAAATGCACTATACACTGACATAAAAATAAGATGCCTCTAAAACCCTGATGGAAATTTGACTTTAAATATAAAGAACTTCAAATATCAGATGAATACAGATTTATACATACACACACACACACACATATATATATATACCAGACATAGGGTCAATTCAATTCCAGAATGGTAATTGATGGGCAATTCCAATTCCTGTTCTGGAATTGATTATTTAAAAAAATGGATTTGGAATTGATAAATTTGGAATTGAAGCGTCCTACAAAAAATTTAAATCTACAAATTAATTTAACATTTAATTTTTTAATTCAGAAAATGTTCTTCCATGACAATCCTACTTGGAATATAAACTACTCTGAGTAGGTATTCCAAGTAGGTACTTGGAGTAAGTACCTATTAAGCACCACCTACTCATGGTAAAAAATAGTAGGCAAAAAGAGTTGGTAAAAATGGAACTGGAAATTTGGAATTGATAAATCTGATGTGGAATTGACCAAATGGAAATGAGTGGAACTGGAATTGACAAAATGGAATTGACCTAATGTATGATATACACACACACACGCACGTTATTGGTTTGTATACTATCCTGGCTTTGGACAAGTGTTCTAAAAGCCATGTAAAACTTAATGCAGGTCTCATTATATACAATTTTTATGGATAAAAAAGGTGTGGGGCTGGTATGTGACTAGATCTAGTCTAGAATAAAAACAAATGGGTTGGTCTAAATACCGCATGGACACACTCAGAGACAATAATAAAGTATTTTGTGATTGTATTTGGGACTTTATATATATATGCTATCTAATAAAATTTATCAACAAATTCCCTTGCATTATTATCAAATAGTATCTGTTTTCTTTCAGCTTTCAGTACCACAAGGACAGTCATGAATAAGGCAGTTAATGCTCCATTCACTAGATGGCATTACTGTACCTAACTGTTCATCATCAAGGGACAGCACAGGCATTGACACTATTAAATAAAACGTTTTATGATTACGTTTTGGATTTGGGCCCTGACCTAAAGTAAATAGTCTTCATACTGTCATGCTGCTGTCAAATATCTAAATTATAATAAAGTCTTAATTGTAGTGAGGTGAAACTAGTTCTTATTTTTGTTTGTTTTGGGGGATAATTGGTTATTCAGCACAGCCTCTATGTTCGAGTGGTTGAGAAATCTCATTCTCCACCACTCACAGGGGAGCAGTACAGAAAGAAGGAACCAAAATACCATGAGGGTGGTCACTGCCAGAGTGTTTTACGTCTTCAGGGGGTCTTTAATGTCCCCCTTTATTTTTAATAATTCAATGGAGACAGCAGCGCCATTTAACATTGTCATCCACCCCTGATGTTGTGAGCAGAGAAATTAATCTCTGGAAAAGTTTCTACCTGTTGCTGGGATTGAATATGTGACCCTTGGCACCAAGTGCAGGTGCTTAACCGCTATGCCATCAGAGTTCAGTATTTTTTTCTGATTTTTACTGTCTCCTCAACAGTATTTATAAACAAAAAATAACAGTTCTGGTCGCTATTAAAACTAGAAACACTAAACTACAATAGACAATCGAAACACTAACTCACAATTAAGCTACTCCAAACATCTACTCTCACAAGCATAAAACAGGAGTAGAAACAATGAATCTTTGCTGTAGGTAGTAAATTAAACAACAGAAAAATAACAGTTTCCAATAACGGATACTATTTATTTGATAATAATGCAAGTGAATTTGTTGATGATTTTGTTTTATTTGGCCAATCACACAACCTACCAGACCTGTCATTAGGGAAGGTGGTCATTTTTTCAGAATGGTCATAGAGCTCATTGGATAGGTCTTGTCATAACTAAGAAGAAACTATATAATTTAATGGGGCTATATTTTATCATTATTGAGGTCAAAAAAGTCTAATTCCAGAAATGTACCATTGCCAGAGGTGAAGGTTTATCAATGTCATAACTCACCAAATAATTTCAAGTTATCATATTTTTCAGAAATAAGGCTGCAAAATTGGCCCAAACACCAAATTTAGACTCTGTTTATTTCAGGGCAGTCCAATGTGAGAAATTTTCAAATAAGTTGTAGAACATCCATTTTTGTTTCATTAGATAGGTCTTGAAGAGAATAATAAGTAAATATATAACTTAGGTGTTGTGCTGTTATATATTTTATAAAGAAATTAACCACAATACAATATGTTTTATGATTAGAATGTAGTTATATATACATATTATATGCATGTAAATCATATTACGGTGACAAATGTGATGAATTTTTTTTTCAAGTGAGATGAACAAATCCAATGGAAAAGACGATATTGAATTGTTTATGTACATCTAACAAATTGAAATTGCCTTTCGGTGTTTATCTTAGGCCGGCAAACTTGAACCAAGCAACTTTTTTTAGACAGATGTTTAATTCTCTATTACATCTTAAATATTCACAATGTGCACTAAATATAGTCAAATATAATTTTATGTATATTATTATGCATATATCATACATAAAATAGGATGGATGGGCTAAATTAGGCATAGATTTGATCGGATTGTATAACAACCTAAACATGTTGAACTGACACTGTGGGAATTTACGAGATTTGGCACTGGAGGACCTCTGGGTTTTTCCCATTGCACAGCATGGAGAGTTTCGCATCTAAAAATTACACCTTTAATAGAAAACATTCTCAGCTTTATCACAGTTTCATATTTACATAGGGAAACCAGCATATTTAGAAAGAGTGGAATATTGGCAACAACATGGCTAGTTTCGTTTGTTAATAGATACTGCCAAGGTGGGCAAAAGATCCCCTATTGCAGACCATTTGTTAAAAATTCGTTTGCGCTTCATTTCTGGCCCGTTTTTGACGTAACTTCATTTAACAATTAGATTAGGGGATAGAGCTATGTGCTTTCTAATTATTTATTTAATTTATAGTTATTACATGTAATATTAAGACAACCATAAGCAAAACAAACATGACTTTCATTTCATGCATCATTTTCCTTACGGTAGTTACACCCATTTAAAAGCACTTGTCAAATAATATTCAAGTCCCTAGTGTCATAAGTATAATAATGTCAACATGGGTTAGGAGTAAACAGCTAGTAGCTGCCTTGGTGATCTGTAGAGACTAGTCTAAATAACAAAACCTCCCTACCCCAGTCTGGAGTCTAGATAGTAGATCTAGTGACTAGTCTCGACTTGATCTTAAATCACAACAGTCAACACTGAACTGAACGCTTGTCGACATGATGTAATTAATTTACTAACACAATGCTACCGTTAATAATAATGTAAAACTTGCTTTTATAATATTAATAAAACCCTAGAAAAGTTTAATATTTACATTTTAATGTCATAAATTGTAATGTTTCCGCCCAGTTGTTGCCACCTACATATTTCACAAGCCTTCCTCCTGATCAAAGGGTCAAGGACGTGCTGATTCGTGCATATTTTAATCAACTGTTGTTTGATTGGTCAAAAGCTAATTTTGGTTGATGCAAAAACAGTAGGGTATATAAAAATCAATATTACATTTCTTCAACATTAATCGCGAAATTTACTTTAAATATTCGCATACGGTTTAATTAATAACAACTTTTTATAAAAATTCAAAGGGTTCAACTATATACCAAAAAGGTGCTTAGACAACTCGGCCCAAGTGAGAACAGTTCGGCCTCGGAAAAGATATAGCTTTGCATTAATTACATCTCCAAATGTTTATTCCAAATATTAAGAGATTAATATTTATAAATTTACTAAATACTGGTTCTGTAATTTGGTCATATTTAGGTTGTTATGGAAGAAGAGAATATGGAAGATATGCCATCATTAGAAACTAAATACCGTGGTCCCCCATTCTCTGATGTAAACATAACATCAGAATTGGTATAGAAAAAAGCTGACCAAGCTGAACCTCAGTAAAGCACCGGGACCCGACAAAATTCACACAAGAGTCTTGAAGGAGATGGCTGATGTCATTTCATCACCCCGGGCGTCATCTTCCATCAATCACTCAGTGAGGGGCGACTTCCCACCACCTGGAAAATTGGAAATATCACGCCAATACATAAGAAAGGTAGCAGATCAAGTGCTGGAAATTACAGACCAGTAAGTCTGACCTCCATAATAGGAAAAGTGATAGAGTCAATAATACGTGATCACCTGGTACATCATGTGATGGAAAGTGTGGACTCTGTGGACCCAATTCACCGTGTACCTCGATTTCCGCAAGGCGTTCGATTATGTACCACACCAGAGACTCCATGCTAAGATAGCAGCATATGGATTCAGCGGCAAAGTCCTGGACTGGATACAAGCTTTCCCGACTGACCGTAAACAACGTGTAGTGGTGAATAGCTGCTGTCAGCATGGCTGGAGATGCTCAGCGGTATTGCTCAGGGAAGCGTTCTCGGGCCCATACTGTTTGTCATCTTCATCAATGACCTACCCGATATGATACGCAACACAGCACATACATATTTGCAGAGGACACAAAGGTCTATAGGAAATCATCCATAGAGAATGACAGCAAGTGGATCTCCAACGACTTGTTGAATGGTCTGAGAAGTGGCAACTGCAGTTTAATGCCGACAAATGCAAGATCCTCCACCTCGGCAGGAATAGCACATGTCTAGCCTACAAGATGGGAAATATTGAGATGCAGTCCACTAAAGTAGAAAAGGACCCCGAGGAACTGAAATTCCACCAGCACATAACATTGTGTGACAGAGTGCCAATGCCCATCTGTGGGGACATTTTCTTTGATTAGTTCATTCGCTATGTCGCTAGGAGATTTTAATAGCTTCTCCTGCTCCATCGTCGTAATTGCCCACGTGGACAATGAAGGCGGCGATTTAATAGAATTTGAAGAAAAATTTACTGTTTGTGTGTTACTTTTGTTTCTTTGATCTATTTGCATGGTTTGCATCGATATATGAAGCATTAAAAGAAAATTTTATCTAGATTCTACTTATAAAATCTACTCTGTTCGGATTATTCTGAAACTACTCCGAAGCAAACATGAGGCCTTTTAATTTAAACATCAAATATTGATTGATGTTAAAAGAAGTTAATAATTACCTATTCAAAGTATGACGAATACAAATATTTGTTTCCACTAAACTGTCAATTTTCTTTGTTCTATAGTCACTGATGGCAACGCAATTAAGTAGCGGCGACGAAACGGCCTGGGCCTAGGCCTTCACGGTATACATTACTGCATATGTTCGGAGCCACTGAATGGTGTTTGACGATGAAGATCTTGATACGAGATCTACGGAGTAGTGATGACACAGCTATAGCGCCTGTTAAAAACTCGGGTCAAGTCTTGTTTTCTATGCAAGATACTTCTTATTTACTGGATCACGGCAGATTGTAACGCTCCCTAATACAATATGTTTGTCCGATCGGGACTTCAGTGTATTTAATGTGGGAATGTCTACTACCCGTTCCAATCGTTTGTCACTCTCTGACTGAATACATATTGCCTCAAACTTGATTTTGAGCGGCACTTCACTAGCTTGAGGCTCTGCCCTCCGGTGTTTGATATTTCAACCAGCGAGGAGAATAGGTTAGATTCCAGCCTGTCTATACCCTTCGTGATGTTACACACCTGAAGCATGTCGCCTCGTCTAGCTTCTACGATAGCACAAAGATGGGAGTCTCGGGGCTTCTGGTTTATCTCTATGATGCAGGATAGATGAAGAATAACTGATTAAATTTACGTTTACTCAACAGTGTTTTGCGTAAAGTAAATGTAGGTCTAGACCTAATAGGCCCTTATATAGGAGCATTCATTGTTTGCAGTAAATAGTGTTAACACTGAGTGATAATGGAGCGGGCTGTCGTTTTACGGTGTTGTGTAAAGTATAGATTTAGATCTAATACACCTCTATTGATATCGTTAATAAATAAATAAACGAATGAACAACGGAACATATCACTAAGAGCAACATATATGTAATTTAGTGGGTACATAAAACAGACATGACAGTAAGTCATCAGCTTTTTATTTGGTTTTATTCATATCATTATCTATTTTAGTATTTAGTTTTAAAACTGGTATACGCAATACGTTAAATGGTAATACGTAGACCTAAACTGTAATAAATGGAACAGATAACAAGTGAAATAAATGTCTGTTTTTAAAAGATATTTTTTAAATAATTAGAAAAATGTGTAATTTCTGGCACGGTTAGCAATCTTTGGGCAGGTAAGACCCCGTAAGTTAACAGACGAACACTAGTGAGGAAACTTGCGTAAAAATAGATATTAAAAGCATCATGTTAATGATTATAAATAATGTCATCATGTTGACTATGACCATACATAACACACACACACAATATATATATATATATATATATGAGACGTGCATGCACCACACAAATAAGCTTAATTTGAGATTTATGCAACTCAGACAGTTACTTTTGGACTATACAACAATGCACAAGTATGCAAAAGCTGTTGTACACTAATATCCCCCACTCTGATACTGGTCCCAGTACAAGAAAATCTTCCACTGTAAATTTTGGAACATTGAAGATTGGTGATGCTTCACTTTATTATCTGAGACAAGGTTCACCTGGATTGGAACAAATGATGCTTCATTGTGTAGCAATGTCATCATCATATAGAGTGGTATTTATGCAGATCCACTCGAGTTCAACCATCCACTGCATGTGTGACAAGACAGATTGAGCCTTTCGGTGTGGACAGACATCTGGATAACAGACAACACAAGGATGCAGAGCTCTGTGGACTACGATTCGTAGTGTATGGCATTATCAAGTGCAGAGATAAGGCTATGATAGGTTGTCCTGTTGACATTTGGGGTAGAGACTCCAGGCTGTCGCCTATTCGGAACAGCCATTATTGATAGCTTGCTTGTAGTTCAGGGATTATCCTCAGGCTGTCGCTTGTTTGGCACAGCCTATTGATGGCTACTTGCTTACAACCTTTTATACAGAATTTGAAGGACAATTTACAGTTTGTGTGTTTATTTGATCTCTCTAGTTTGTCGTGATATGAATCCATTAAAAGAAATTTTGATCTACAGTGTACTTATTTATCAAATCTACTTTATTTGGATTATTCTGAAGCTACTCCAAAGTAAATCCCTGAGGCCTTTAATTGAAATATCAAATATTAATTGATGTTAACAGAAATGATTAATTACCTGTTCAAAGAATAAAGAATATAAGTATTTGTTTTGACTAAAACTGGCAATTTTCTTTGGTTTAATTACTCATGGCAACGAAAAATAGTGGTGACAAAAAGACCTGGGTCGAGACCTCAGGGCCGAGGTCTACAGTATTCTTAAAACTAGTCTAGTCAGACTAGTGTTGTCATCCAATGATAGATCTATTGATAATGAAGCTAAAGAAATGGCATGAGCGAATGTATCCCAGGATATTAGAATGGTTATCTCTTCAGCAATGAAATCTCTTATTGCATCAGAGTTTCATTATGTGTTGCCAACCAGATACTCCTTGGCTTCATGTAAGTCATCTGTAATCTGAGAGACCTGTTTTTTTGTTGCAGTGGCATGTGTATTGAGGAAATAAAAGCTGAGGTGCTCATAATAAGCCGCCTTTAATTTTAAGAGGGCCTTTCCAGCCTCTGAATGCCTGACATTTACAGTCTGTGCTGGCCTTTTCATATCAACACATCCTTGTGTACAACAGTCTCTTTGTGATCCTCTACTGGAGACAGAGAGGTGGAAATTGCTACATTCTAATATAAATGTTTTACCCACATTGCTACCCTTGTCTTCTTGACGAGAAACACCACAGTACATAATATTTGTGTCCATGTTGAATTTGAGCCATGGACATCCCAGCTTCCAGCTAAACTTCAAATGATTTGGGGCCTGCTATTATTCATATTTACACATCACTGAACTTGTGTTGTCTTCAGCAGTTCTCTGGTTGAGAATATTTTCTACATTTCAAGAAAATGATGAGCTTTTAATTTGAATATATCGCACTGACTCCACAAAGGACTTGATGCTTAGTGAGCGATAAAAGGGGAAAATATGTAACACTTTTCCAGCGATAATAGAGAAATTGAGACCAGTCACTGGAACCGATGTTTTATGTTATGATGTCAGTTCGTTAACGATTTTGGTGACAGACTTTGTCTGGGGCAGGCTTGGGTTTCTTCCTGGAAGAAAGGTATTTCTTCCCTTCCGGTGCGAAGAAATATATTTTTAAACCTTTCTTCCTGGAAGAAATTGGGAAGAAACTTCCAAGGGTCACAGAGTCTGTGACAATAATCAACTGATCTGGTGAGAGTTTAGCACCCTTGCAACTTGGGATGTAGAGCATATACCACAAGGTGCTCCATTGTGATGGTTTGGTTAACATATCATGTAATAAAGTTGCATAAGAAGTGAGGAATACCAAATTTGAGGCTCCTTTTAAAGTGTCTTTGTGCAATTATCGATGAACAAGTGGATTCCAATGATCCAAGCAAATTAATCAATTAGTGAATCCCATGATCAGCAGTTCCATGATGCACAAGTGAATCATTATTTGTCATCCATTATGTCTTTTAATAATTTTTCATCAAAATACTCTAATCTGACATCAAATAATTTCCAGAGTTTATGTATACAGAATGTAATTTCTAATTAATTATCCTCTTGTTTAGGTGATGGTGTGACGTATGTTACTGTCCATGGATTAACTCAATCAATCTTGGCTTAAACTGAAATAAATTAATCAAGAAGCTGGTACATGGATAACATCTAATATTTATTTACCACTTATAGCACAGTGGATAGAGCAGTCTACTGCAAACCTCAAGATCATGGTTCAGATCCTAGTAATACCTACATTTGTTGGATGATCGCATGGGGAGTCGGCCCTTCATCATGTGATCCGGTTGTTATCAGTGCCGAGGCTAAGACAGAGCACTGGCTAACTTATTATCACTTAGCCAACCATCTTCATTGCTATATGATCTATGCGATGTACTATCATCAGTCTGGGATGGGAAAATCCCAGAAACAGTGACAGTTGACATTATACAGAATTGGCTTTTTTATTATTAGTAATAATAGTGAATATTGACTTATAAACCTGAATAGGTTTAGACAACTCTAACTAGTATAATATCCAGTCTGATTATCAGAAAACTGAGAGGAAAGGTAATTTATTTTGGTACTGAACATTTTATATGTGTAAACTTCATCAAACCATAACATGTGTCGGTGTTAGAAACTCACTTTTCTGACTCCGGGTCTAAAATAAATAAACAAGAGCAGTCTTATTTTAATTTAGCTAAGATTGAAACAAATAGAAAGAGTCATCATTTTACGTTAACACTACAGAGCCATTAAATTATTATATTGCTTATCCAGGTTCATCCAACATTTATCACAGACATTTGCTACTGGATGGCAAAAAAACATGATAAATAATAATGGCAGATTATAACAAAAGTTGCTACATTCAGAGTGTACTATTGGTTACAAAAGTATATATTGAGCAGTTCTATGTCATTAATGATGAGGTTCTTGTTGGTTGTATTGATGCGATCCAGGTTTGCCTCATTTCCAAAAATTGCTCGTTTTTTTCTGAAGCATCCATTTTGTCACATTCAGAGTGGTGTAATATTTCCATTATTTATATGTTTGACAAATGACCAATTTTCTTTCTACAGTCTAACCTCGCCTTTATGTCAACTTTGGGACCTGGCTGAAAGTTGACATTGTGGTGGGTGGTATTAGGGTGGGGGAGGCATGACCTGCCGACAGCCTTGGGGGTGGTCAACTACACATGGCTTTTGAACCTTTTTTAACCTCAGCTATCACTTTATTTAATCTATCGCTGATGGCACGATCAACACGGTCATGATCATCACATAATGATCCTGACATGTTGTCAATCAATTCACAGATTACCAGAAACATTTCACGGTCAGTGTGTGGTTGTAATAGCAGGGGTATTTATATGACAATTTATGGTAATCGTATTATGTAAGCATTGGCGGTGGCTGAATAACGGGGGCAGATAATTAGGGGAATTATCAATACAGGAAATCATGTCCTTATCAAAGGTTGGTAGTTGTTGGCGGGCTAGACTGTACTGTTAAAAATAGTGAGAAGTTATAATATGATTTTTGTTTTATTCTTCATTATTCTAATTAACATATCTGTACTGTCTCTATATTGTAATGGAGTAAGTATTTTTATTCACAGAGTTCAGGTGAAGCCTTTGATGATGATGACTTTGGTGAATTTGGGGGTTTTGAAGTAAGTATTTTTTATAGTTAATATGGTATTGCAACCTGTGTAACATCTTTCTGTCAAAATATGTTTCTTCCACATTAAAAGCCCCACAGCCAGTCTCCACCAACCTGTATCCAGTACATAGCCAATTAATTCAATTCAGTTTCACCTAAATTTCTAGGTTTTTGTGTATTTCACCTAATTTGCTCTCAGTCATTGTGCTTAACTGCAAGTTTTGAATGCATTATTTGATTGATAGTCAAGTACTGGACTAAAAAGTCTCTTTATAGCTTTATATATGATGAAAAAGTTTTAAAATAATAACTGAATGAAAACAGTTTATTGTATATTGATGCTACTGTATCTTAATTATGCATGCAAATTTTGGGTAATATTTTTAGAGCAAGAAATAAACTAAGTTGGTTTAGAGAAACTAGTGAATGATCGGTCAATTGATAAAACAAATGAGACAGATTGTACTTGGTCATTATTTGTCAAATCAATTTGTAACATTGTCCATTTGAAAACATTAATTCTTACTCATCAAGTAGTGAATAGCATCCCATCCGTATATATTCAGAAACTCAAATAAAGGAGAACTGTATACGTTGATCAAATTTTGTCAGTTTGTTTGTATAAATAGAAACTTTAAAGTGAGATTTTGTTAAACTGAAATCAAATGTTGAATATAAGTTAATAGAAGTAAATGTCAACAGGATTTACAGGCATTTGGCAGTGTGTTTTTCTTACACCATAAATTGTATCTATATTTTACTTTTTTATTTACTAATACATGTAATTAGAAAAGGCTAAACTATCTCTATTAGTACAGTATTCTCTAACTGATTATGAAGGAAATGTTTAGTATCCAGTGACTGAATAAATGGATTCTGGAATTATTAAATGTATGGTAATATAGTTTATCAGAGGTGGGATCTACTCCACTCCAAAAGGTAAATGATAATTTACTGAAATATTACAGCTGAGTCCATTGAATCTATATAGGTACTCTTTTCATTGGATATGATATTTTGTGTTAACAGAAAATATAAACAGGAAACTCTGAGCAGACAGTTCCATTATTCCAATTCCACTTAGTCAATTCCATACCTTTTTTTACCTACTACTTTTTACCATGAGTAGGTACTCGGAGTACCTACTTGGAATACCTACTCTGAGTAGTTTATATTCCAAGTAGGATTGCCATGGATCCTGACAATGAGTTAAATTTCTCCTCTTCCTTGAAGAATTTAGAACATTGTATTGCCGATATTTGGCTATGGATGACTCAAAATCTTCTAAAAACTAAATGATAATAAAACAAATATTTTATATTTGGCATCACCACATTGTGTTAAATCCCTAAAGACACCAGCATTACAGATGGGTGCATCTTCGATTACCCCTAATGGGTCAGTAAAAAATCTAGGGGTTATTTTTGACCAATGTATTAACATGCATGAACATGTCACATCAGTATGCCAAGCTGCCTACTACCATCTTAAGAACATCCACTGTTTAAAAGCATTCTTGACACAAGAATCACTTGTAACTGTAGTCCATGCCTTTGTTATATCTCGTATAGACTATTGTAACTCCCTGTTATAGTGGCATATCTGATTATAACATTAATCGCCTTCAGCGAATTCAGAATAGTGCAGCTTGCATTGTAACAAATACTAGAAAGTATGATCATATCACCCCAATTCTCCAAAAACTACGTTGGCTACCTGTTAGACAGCGTATCCATTTTAAGATTATGTTAATAACTTATAAATCTATTAATGATATGGCGCCAGAATACCTGTGTGAACTGGTTTCCATTAGAAAGTCGTCCCAAAAACTCAGGTCATCCAGTCAGATACTATTGCAGGTGCCAGTGTCTCGGCTCAAGTCATATGGTGATTGTGCGTTTAGTGTTGCAGCCCCCACTTTATGGAATAAGTTGCCGGCAAATATTAGAAATGCATCGACTCTTGGAAATTTTAAGTCTCTTCTAAAAACACACCTATTTAAGGTCGCTTTCACAGATAAATAAGGGCGCTTTATTAAATATACATTATTATTATTAAGAAATATTTCTGAATTAAAAAATTAAATGGTTCATTAATTTGTGAATTTAATTTGTAGAAAACTTCAATTCCAATTCCAAATTTATCAATTCTATTTTTTTAAATAAGCAATTTGAATTGACCATCAATTCCAATTCCAGAATTTAAATGACCCCATGTCTAACTTTGAGCACAGCATAATCAACAGAAAAGATTTACTAAATATATATATATATATATATATATATTGAATATTATTTATATATATATATATATATATATATATATATATATATATATATATATATATATACACACATAAAATAAAAAATCAGAATTGTCAACTTTAGCCAGAAAAATATAGTTTCAAAGAAAACATTTTGTCGTAAATGTTAGCTTTTTCTAGATTTAGAAAAGTGATATTATATGTATATATATATATATATATATATATATATATATATATATATATATATTATGGACAGATATTAATATATGATTATAATATATATTATCACAAACTTGATAAATAAGTTTTGATAATTATTTATTATCAGGCAGCCGAACCAACAGTTCCTTGTGAAGCAAAGCCGCTGTCATCTGGAGATGGTCAAGTAGCTACATCTTGGGTTATGGCAGGTATGATACTCCATCGCTATAATATAAATCTAGCAAGTTAGCATTAAATATTAACAGTTATCTAAATCTATCATTAGTTGTAAGTATTAATGTGAGTCAGTAATAATGATAGATTTTATTGATGATAGCCGAGTTGTGATGTGCTGATAAAAGGTATTGTCTCCAATGAATGGAATTTTGTTGTTATTAGCACTTACAGTAGTACACTTAAACTATAGTAAAACCTGTATTAAACAACAATTCTTGGAATAGCATCAAGTGATCCTTAAATAAAGGTAATCTTTTAAGGCATGTTCTAAATATCTTGTGACCAGAGGGAAGAAATATTATTGGTATTCAAACATTACTCTTCCATTGTGTATCAGAAAAAATTTATTGTTAACCTTCTCTGCTGTTCTAATTAGTATATTTTCGTTGAAATCTTCAAATAAATTCACACAGCCACTTGAAATCCTTGAAAAATATAGAATTTAGTTTATCTAAAATGAAACTTCACATCTATGACTTAGAAATGAGGTCCTTCCTATGGACTACTTTATATATCATATTTTTAGGTGTCATTGTAAAGTAATATTTTGGTTTACCGAAGTCTTACTTGGACTTATACTATGGTCACTTTCCCCATCGAGCAGTTAGTAGTGCACTGCATGCAGATATCTCATTCATGGGATTGAATCCTAATGTTACCGGTGTTTGTGGAACATTTCCTGTAGCCATATATGTTCATGATTTGACCAACATGTTTGCACTTGCCGAATGATGAATTGACAACATTTTTCAGATGCCATTACTATCACTAAGCGTTTTAGTTAAGTGTATTTCTTTTAAATCCATGCAGCTGTTGCCTCAAGCTTGCCACCGTCGGAGAACGCGATGACTGCTCATGGTGATGGTAGCATGACCAAAACATTACATGACCAGTCTTCTGTTCCAAATCCTGCCACATCTTCTCTACAATTTGGTCTCGATGATTGTGTTAGTGGCACTAACTGGGCAGCAATTGGTGAAGATTTGGATGATATTGGCACAGAAGACAAAAACAGGTTTTGTGCAGACTTCACTAAGATTGACGAGGTAATATTCGATGTGGTAATATTCCATGTGAAATAATTGAAAAACAAGTTCATTATATCAAAATGATATTCTGTTAGAGTGTGTGATGTCAGGAAGAGTTTTTATTTGGTTTCAATGAAACCAAATCATATATCTTCAACAAAGGGAGTAAGTTTTATTATTACAAAATTAGTTAAATTACCTCATTGCTTTAAAGTGCTTTAATCAGGTGACAAAGTAAGGTTTATATTATGGGGTTAGTGGGGGAAACCTAGTGCAATAATCTGATGTCAATTTGTTATTTATGATAATACTACTACTACTAATAATATATATTTAATTTACCGTTCTTATTAGCAGCAGCCATTTATAGAAATTGTACAGTGATATTAAGTGATAACGCACAGTTTATACGTAGACATTTAAAGAAATTATAAGTCAAATAAATAAAGGTACATATATATATATATATATATATATATATATATGGCGGTATTAGATCAAATAATATAATATACTGGCTAACTAGGTATATATCTTCTAGGGTTTATGGGCAGAGAAAGCTTTATCTGAGCAACAGACTGATGAATTTAAGTCTTTTAATGGACAAGATATAGTAGAACGTGTGAGCTCCGTATCTCCAACTAACTCGGATAAACATCATACAATAGACAGTATTTCATGGTTAGTCTATGTTATTATAACTACTACTAGTAATAATAATAGATAATATTATTAATAATTATTGTTATTTAATATGAGGGTAATAATTATTTTAGAAGGATGTTAATAATACATGACAAGATGTAGATGTCATTATAATATTTTATTAATTCCTACATTATGTCATATGGACAGTAATTATGCACATGTATACCTGCATGAATGTGCACACGCCTGTACACTTAATTAATACTTGGTTCCGTTCAGCCACCAGATCTCATCCTGTTCATCTGTATTAGATGACCTTGACCTAGATCCAGCTTCAAGCCATTCTAGTCATAGTATAGAAGCGCAGAAGCCGACATCCGATGTGGACACCGCTGACATTCCATTATCTACTGACTCGGATGTAATCACGGATAGACAGTCAGTAAAAACTGACACGAGAACAAAAGAAGAAGATGGTCCGATGACGCTCACGGAGCTACATTTGCTGAAGCTACAGCAACAACAAATCAAAGAAGAATTACAACAGGTGAAATCTAATATTTATGATCAAGTTGTATATATATATATATATATATATATATATATATATATATATATGTACTTGTGTGTATATGTTACAGTTAATCTGTATAATCAGGTAATATGTATATTACCTGAAATTTCCAGGTAATGTGTGTGGAATCTCAGTTATCAATACACATATTACCTGAAAATTACATAGATTAACTGTAACATATGCAAATAAATATATATATATATATATATATATATATATATATTTGTTTGTTTGTTTATTTGGCTGTACCCAATAGGGGACAGCCAGGGGTCTTTACCCCAAATGTTTAGTACAAGTACTTGTTTATCAGCTGAGGAAGCTGTCCTAGAGTCTATTATATGTAAGGCTATCTCTGTCTTATATATGAGAAGGGCTCAAAAGGCAATATGTTTGATGGGGTTTATTGATGAACAAATTAATTATCACGGGTGATAATGTAAGAAATATAAATCAATGGCTCTCTACGGACTGACTTATATTATATCACAGAACATTATCAACATCAATATAATTATATCACATCTCATGTTTAATATATAACTAGTGTTACCATTAACAATTAACATGTAAACTCATCATAAGTTCATTCTGTGTTTGATCAGTAAGTACTAAACTTTAGACGACAAACAGGTTATTAAGCGTACCACTCAATGTAGGTATAAATCATCACAGCTACGTAATACTGCAGGTACAAATATATTACACATGGTAACATGATCAGTATAACATGGGAATTTATTTGAGTCAATTTGACGTGGATTTTATGAATACCATATGTACTTGCGTATAAGTTGCACTTTTTATACTCGACGCCAAAAAAAAAAATGCGTCTTATAAATGGGTCATACTAAAAGGGACGGTAATATTTAGCATAATTTAGGGGGAAATACGTTAATATTATTTTTCAACATTAATAATAAATATATGAACAATAAACAAATTTACTAGTTGTGTTTTCTCGATTGTCTTTAAAATCCAAACTTAATCATGACAACAGCCATAATTATTTAATCCGATGCTCTAATTAGTGATTTGATCATTACTATCAAAATGTGCGAGTGTGTAGGCCTAATTGAATGGAATGGTAAATGAGGCTGACCCAAAGAATGACCACAGAAGTCACATCAATGTATTAATTATTTCCAAAGCTGGCACATGGGAACTAATAATAAACTACTTCAAACAACATTATGGAAACGAATGCACAGCAGCAGACAACCTGGCTGTCATTACCTATCATCACACAGTGGGTGAAAATGGCCTGGGATTAAATTGACCCACCCCCATCATTACCAAATTGTTCAAGAAGTGCTCTATCAGCAATGATTTAGATGGCACAGAAGATGAATTATGGGCTGAACAGTATGATAAATCCGACACTAACTCCAATGACATGTATGATGACACATGAACAGATACAACAGATGTTTAGTGAAGAGAGCGATGAAGATGAATTTTTTGGTTTTGAATAAATTTTGCTGATTTTAGTGTGTCTTATAATCGGGTATGACTCTTGGGGGGGGGTATTGGTCCTAAAAATGTATATGCAGTAATTATTTTGTCATTGTGTTGTTAATAATTTAATATGAACAGGAAAAGAGATGGATGGAGTAATTTTAGGAGAATTTGTCCCTGATAAATATGATTGGGCACTTCTGGGTTACAGAGAAATGCCCATAAATACAATTCATCTAATACACAAAGTCATCTTATAGAGGATCTTATATAGTAAAAATTATTCTTTATTATTGTGTTATATGTTTCTGTATTATACACAGTTCCCACGTGTCCTGGAAAACCTGCAAAAATAACAAAATCCTTTCCAAGGTCCTGGAAATGTCCCTGAATTTGACAAAATAAGGAATTGTCCTGGAAAACATATTGTCTGAAAAACCCCGCTTGGAACAAAAAGCCTGTGAATAAATATAATGCCCGTAGAAGAAAACTTCGATTATAGAAGAAAAAGAGTACCAGTACCGTACATAGTCTTCATATCCTGTGTTAATTAAAAATTAAAAAAAAGTGGGTGGATCAGACAGCTAGAAGGGGTGAGGGGGAGACTGTATCATAAAAATGTCAATAATTGATCATTCATTCAATAAATATGATATCCTTTTTCGCATGTATCTTGATAGTTGATTTATTACTTTATCCTGGAAAATAGTCATTTTGTCTTGGAAAACTCCTGGAAAATAATATTTCCTGGGCTGTGGGAACCCTGATTATATTATTGTGTACTCTTTACTTGCATTATATCATAAATGGTTATGTTTCTTTGTTTACTTCAGGAATTAGATAAGTTAAGTAAACATAATTCACTACTTGAAGGCCAAAGACAGAAACTTAAAGAACAGTTGGATGAACAAGAACAAAATTATCAGTTGCTGCAGGTACTGATGTTCTTCATAGTTACTGATATATAATATTGTATCATTTATTTCAAATTCATTGAGATGACTAATAACTTTATTAGTTATTAATGTCTCATTCTGTGGTTAACTTCACATAATATTTGCTCTGATAAAACAATATTTATCAGATTTATTAAAATTCTGATTGTTTGTTGATTGTAGCAAACAGTTTTTGGAACTGTTCCATTTTTGGTTTTTCATTTCAGAAAAAACATTCTAAAGAGTTGGAGGATGTAAGAAAAGCTGGACATCAAGCAGTATCCGTGATTATTGAAGAATACAAGGTAACATATTATGTTAAAGGCCATTACAATGTGTTATTCTCTGTTTTTATATTATATGACTGACATTCAGGGAGGTTTATATTATGTGTAGTAATATTTAACAGTGTTCCTTCTAGGACAAAATAAAAAAATCCCTGGCCACCACATGACGCAGTAATATAAGTGTTGTGTGCATTAACGATCTCCCCATCACGTCAGCTTTAATAATGCCATACCATTGGTGTGGCATTATCAGCAGAAAATGGGTCATGATAAATGCCAAATATTTATCATCCGATAGTTTCCTGATCTGAAATAATGCCAAAATTTATTGCTGTAGCCATTTCAAATGTCATATTTATAAATATTTACTGAATATAAGAACCATGGTTGAAGGATGGGAGAGCTTTTGATGGGCTGGTGATCTTGGCTGGTAAACATCCATTTTGCATTATGATGGTCATGTGACTCAAATACTCTCCTGATTGGCCAGCTGTCTTTGTTTACAGTAAATAAAAGTACATGGTCTTGTTTATGTGGTGGATTATATGGTCACTTTCCTGTTTATTTGTTTGATCACTGATTTTTCCATTTTATGTTAATATTATGATATAAATATGGATTTCATATATCATATTAACTGTATTGATACTTTACTTAAGGAATTCTATGCAGTTTCTGGTAACTTAATAATTGTGTTTCTATCTTGATCCTCTGTCTATCCACTGTTGAGTGTGAGAGGTAGTTCTCCTTTATGAACAGCATTAAAACTTTGTTGAGGAACTCCATTGGCCAGGAAAATGTAATTTGATGCTTATTGCCTGTTGTTGATAAGTGTTGTTGATAAGCTTGTATCTGTTAATGTTGGTCATCACCTGAACAGGCACAAGAAGAAAATTTCTGGCTGATAATTTATTACTGGAAGAACTATTTATTATTGTATACTTGTATTGTGTGGATCAGTTTTGTTCTGACTAGTAAAAAAAAATTAATTTTAATAGTTAGTAATTTTTGTTGGGCTAGTAAGAAATTTGGTTGGGCTAGTGAGATGTAGAAATATTTTTCTGGCCCTGCATATCAGACTGCTGAATGCGAGTGTGGGTTTAGTTCCCAAACTCCATCAAGACAAGTTGTTATAATAAATTAAAAGAAAAGCATCTCAATGCGTTAATCACAATTAAAACATCAAAATATTCTGTGGCTGACTTTAACTCTTGGTTAGCTATAAATATGTTGAAGGAGAAGAAAGCCCGTAGAATATATAAAAACAAGTTTCATAAATAAAATTTTGAAGCATTTCTATAGTCTTGTTATTTCATGTTATAGATATAATTAAGTAAGTGATATGCATACATTTAATTATGCTTACACTTAAATACTTCAAATAGGATGCAAATCTCATAATTTTCAGTCCAAATATTCCTGAGGGTATGTGTTTGTACCCCAAATGGTTTTCATGCCAAGTGCCCATGTTACATTAAAATCCCCCACATTTTTAAAACCTAGGGGGAGCTCCCTCACATTGGCTAGATCCCAGAAGCAACAATATATTTATTTCTGTGTCTTCACTTTAGATGATCATCTAATCAATTATCGGTTTGTTTTTGGTTTACAGGAGTTGTGTAAATTAGCAGTTTTAGAACAACAGGAAAAGAGCAGAAAACTATTGAGTGAAGCAATATCTAGTCAAACAGAATGGCAAGAAGCTTTGTTAAAGAAACAGGTGTGTTTGTGTGTGTGTTACTGTGTGTGTGTATCACATCACTGTATGTGTATGTGTGAGACTGTGTGTTTTAGCTGTGTATAATAAGGCACAGGCACAGAGAATCTCGAACCGTGAATTCAAACTCTGGACGTTTCTTCAGGGGACTGAATCCAGAGTGGCGACTTTTCTTGCTGAGACATGTGTAATGTCTCACCAGTCCCTAATACGAATCACCTACAGCCGTGGAGTTTGGGTGTAAAAGACCCAAGTCAGATCACGGCAGTAGTGAGAATGTTTAGCTTAATTATCTAAGCAGCCCTATTTATAGCTATTTTTCAATTGCTGTATCTTTCTTCAAAGCAATACTATATAAACCATATAACCCAATTGTCACTATCTTCAAAGATAAATTTTTACAACGGGCAGGTGTCATGAAGCGACTATTATTAAAATTGTTTAGCTTGATTGCTATTAAAAGACTGACATCTGCGCTGAAGCAGACCGTAATAGCGGGTCATAGCTTCCGTACTGTTTGAACTATGTTATCATTTTCAAACCGACCTAACGTCTGCTGTTCTAACTATTGTAGTAATAAAGTTTTTAAATGTTATTTATGACAAGCAGATTAGAGCTAATCTTGAATGTCATAGTACAAACTGGACATAACTGGACCTAGGAAAGATAATTCTATTCCCACATACAACCAAGGTGAATTATATATACAAGTAAACTTGTTATATAAAACACACCAACCGCGCGAACTGTGTCCAATGCCACCGCTCGAGATGCGATGCAGTGTTTCTATTCCTGAGTCAGGAGTACTTATAATGCTTTAAGAGCGTACTGTGCCTGCTACAGTCATTTAAATGCTGGATAACCAGGCCAGACACCTAAACGGCGTGCCTCCAAAGACGCAAATAGTACATGGATTATACAGCTCTAGTGTGTGTGTGTGTGTGTGTGTGTGTGTGTGTGTGTGAGAGACTGCATGTGTGTTACACAGACAAATCAATTGGTGATGATCTACAGAAAAACACCCTTCATAGTTAGACTTATTAATAGGACTTAGAATGCTATTTTTACGTGAATCTTATCTTACATTGTTTGTGTGGAAGTTTGAGTTATGTCTAAATAAAATGTGTAATAAAATTTTTATAAATGACTAAAAATCATAAATAAATAGATAATCTTATCTTACCGTAAATACTTGGGTATAAGTAGATTTTTTTGGGTAGAGAAAGGGGAGTTCCCAGAACCACTTCGACTTATACACGCATCATATTTCCTACCAGCTGAAGGAAAGATGTTTTCAGCCATCCTTGACACACAACATTATAGGATTCAACCCAATAAGAGTCAGAATCAGAATAAAATCGTCACATCGCTGTTATTATTATTCAATAAATAACAATTAATTTTCACCAAACTGTTATTTGGATCTCATAAACATGCTGGTCTTTATGTAATAATACTTGATAGTCACATTAATAACACTTGCCTTATTGAAGTTACAATCAGGCATGTTTGTGTGAGCCATAGTTGGAACAGAATCACCACATCTCTGTCTACTAGTCTTATTCAATAAATTACAAATAACTTTCACCAAACTGTTATTTGGATCTCTGGAACGCGCTGTTAACTACCCACACTTCCAGATGATTAGCGATAATATAGGAATCACTGTTCACATTGTGTGTGTGTGTGTGTGTGTGTGCATGCGTGTGTCACTGCCAGGGCAGAAATTGACATTGATATATTTATGACACACTTACTGACACCATGAATTTGATATGACCATTAATTGACCTTGACTTATATGATGAGCTTATGCATGAGGAAAGAATTACGGGGTCAAAAATTGACCTCGACTTATCTGCCGGGTCAACTTATACGCGAGTATATCCAGTACAACACACATTTACCCACACAGAGACGGTCAATAATTCAGAATTATTAGGATTTAGAATGCTATTATTATCTGTTTGTTTGTGTGTAAGTTAGATGTGCTTAAATAAAATATGTAATTATTTCTTTACAAATGACCAAAAGTTGCTTACCGATGGTCAGTTTTGGTCTCCCATCATCAACTCAGTAAAATCCCTACCTCATTTATCATGATAATTTTCTTTGGAATAGATTTCCTTCCGTGTCCAATTGTATCATGCTAATATGGTTCCTAAATAGTAATTATGGTACCTACTTCTCTGTCAATAACAAATATGATCTCTTCTGATTGGCCAAAAAGTAGGATTATGTTATTTGATTGGCTGATGAATAATGAACCGTAGAGCTGTAGTTGAATCGTTATCATTGTGTTGGGATAGATGAAGCTTTGCTTAAGTTGATTAATATGCTAATTTATGTTAATGTCTGTTAATATGTTTATTAGTGATTGTTATTATTGTTTATGTGAACCAAAACTAATTCTCTAAATATCCTTTTGATTAAAGCAGATATATAAGATAAATATAAACCCATATCACTCAAAGTACAGGCGAAACACAAAATTATAACTGACTATAGATATAAAGTGACTATATTATAACAATAGATTTAATATGAGTTGAAACAGTGTAATATCTGCAACTTTCTTGCCAAACATGATTAATGGATGAAGGTTAATTCTAAGCATATGACATCAAAATGCATGATACTGACACGGTATCAAGTAGGTCCTAAAGAGTATCTTAGATTATGGTTCTCAAAATAGATGTGCCCAAAATATGGTTTTAAATTAACCGCTTTTCATCCTAAAGCCAAGAACTATTGAAAGAACTGGTAATTCAAATTTCATTAATGAAATCAAGGCTCATTATATTGTTAGGCTGAGGGTGTATTGAGTGACCATAAATAGGTGTTGATGGTAGAACACCAAACAATGCTCAATCAATGGCTATTTGTCATCTCAGGTCGGAGTTGTTTGTTTATTCAAATATGAATGTTATTGTTGTTGTTTTTTTATATTAAATTCTTAATGTCATTTTGAAATAATGCTAAATTATGCCAAGCCTCGATGTAGACATAATATCTAGAGAGCATTATATTTGTCTCTAACAAAATGTGACACTAAGCATAGAAAGGTATATATCTTTAATTAAACAATAAATATATTTTACTGAAGAAGATATGTATTTTATCCCTTTTGTTCATCTAAGGAAGAGCAGTTCCTCAATCAGCTGGAAACATTACAAGAAGAACACACAAAGTCCCTTAAGGAGACTATCAACTCATTACAACAACAACATCAGGTTAGTCATATTAAGATAATCTGTTAGAAATTAGGTTTTTAACTTCAGGTAATAAACTAAAATATTGACCTTTGGTTTGTAATAAAATATTTATTAAGGGCTTAACTTCTAAAAAAACTTTTGCAGAACTAAAATTGGTTCAACTTTTAAGACAGATTCTAATTTTGTTTGTGTTTAAGGCAGATAATCTCTACAGGAAAGTCATCACAACAAGGAGATGTTAAGAAGTGTTTTATTTCAATTTTTCCTGTTGTACTATATTAGAAACATAATGCATATTAATAATTCTTTCTAAATTTATGCAGAAAGAACTACAGTCTGTCTTTCAAGAAGAGGCTAAAAAAGTAGAAAAAGTGGTGCAAAAAGCAATTCAGGTGTGTGTGTGTGTGTGTGTGTGTGTGTGTGTTATTATTGAGAGATTTAGAACTGCTTTCAACTGGATTTTCAGTTTTGACTTATAAAACTAATCATTTTTGATTGACTGGTTTTCAGGTGATTGTAGCCAACCATCATCGTAGATCAAAGAAACAAATTAACATATTATTAGTAGATTATTATTTTTTTTAGTTTGTCCAACTATTGATCAGGTGGGCTACTCTACTGTATCACGGTGTGTTGTCTTTACCATATCCACCTTGCGAAGTGTTTGTAATCAGTTTGATCTCAGACACACTTCAATGTTTATTTCTGATACAAGAACGATCATCAGTTAATCTGGATAATCAATATTATAGAACAACTTAATAAAATACGGTGGTTTTATACGATACTCTGGATATTCTTGTGTTTCTATTGTGTTCTTTGTTACACGGTTAAAAGTGACGGTACTAACTCTTATCAGTTAGAAAACATATTGTGATTTTTACAACCTTCTTTGTATCTGATGTTGTTTGCTGCAGGAAGAACAACACAAACAGCAGAGAAATATGGAAGTGATCTTAGAGGAAGAAAGAAGAAAAAGTTTATTATATCTGGAGGAGCAACAGGTATTTTAACAGTAGCTGTTAACTACTTTGACAAAGATAGCAGATCATTAAAGTAGTGGTGAGGGTTGGGAGGAAGGGGTGTTGGATAGTAAGTTTTATTGCCATCATCTGAAGGTAAAATGTTTTCTTCCAGTTTCATCCTGTCTCATTCAAGTCAGCCATAAGTATAATTTTTATTTATTTATTATATGTAAATCACCATAGAATAATAATATTATTATTATTATTATTATAAATGTCTGACAGTATAAGTTAAAGAATGAGATTTTTCTCCGGATTAATAGCCAACTTAATTTGTTATTGATATTGTTGTTCCTCCTAAAGTTGTATATATAAGGCGCCTCTGTGGTCTAGCGGTAGCGTGTTGAACCACAGATCACTACCACCTGTGGGTGAATCTTGGCCTGGGCATATCTGAAGGTTGTTTCATGTTTGACTTCGCTTCATTACCTTTGGAGCTCACTTGGCCCATTTAGCTTACCATGTGCACAAAGGTGGCTGTAAAACATCAATCATCATCATCCTAAAGTTGTATACTATTTCTTATATTAATTTACTTAATACGATGCATTTTAATAAAATAAATTCCCAACAAATGTAACCTGCACTCTGATAGTGCAGTGAATATAGCACTGTACTGTAAATCTCAAGTTTGGAGTTGAAATCCAAGTGAGACCTGCATTTGTGGAATAGACAAAGGAATTATTCACTTCATACTAGCTACAAACAAATAGATGTTCTGATGGCACAATTGTTAGAGCAGTGTATTACACACCTGCAGGTTCTCAGTTCAAATCCTGTATATAGCTGTGTTTATGGGATTTATTTCCCTAGGGATTTGACCCCTGACCATGTGTGTCCTACTTATGACTATTGCCAAAAGCTAAACAACTTAATTCAACTAAACTAACTACAAACAAATAAAAAATATATTTTAAAATCATGATAGAATTTGACTAAAACGTAAAAGATGATGTGTTTATTTCTCTGTGATATGTGAGTTTATAATAGTTGTACTGAGACTAAAGTTTCATAAATAAGTATAGTTTTGTTGGACATATGTTCTATATTTATCTATATTTGATGAACGTTTTGTAAATATGACAGACGAAGTGGCAAAAGGATGTGACTGAAATGAAGAAGGAAATGTTAGAGCTACTGGGAGAGGTGGCTGAAGAAGAACATCACAAATCTGAGGTAAAGTTAGCCATTTCAAGATGATATAATAAATTTTGTATTAAGTGACACTGTGTTGTGTACGAAATTTATTGCTCTGTGATAGGTTTACCTTATGGAAATATACATTTCATTGTCATATCAGGTATTAGATATTATAAATAAAGATCATGTAAGAAGTCATACATTAAATTATGTTAATAAGCTCATTAACATAACAATGAAACATCTCCACGACACGGGTAACACAATAATGTATCAATAAAAAGGTTTCTTGGTTACAGGTCACAGGAAAAGGTTTCCCAAATTAGTCAGAATGTTAGTGTTATATATTAAAATCAATTCCAATCAGACCCAGTGCGTTGACTTATAAATTAAACTTATGCCAACACAAACAAATACACACCAATCCAACTCTTGTTGTGGACTGGGGACAGGTGTCAGTGGCACAGGTGGCTGCTCTGTGTCCTTCTATGCACTTGCCGCAGCTAATTCCTCACAATTAATACTGTCTGTGACCTTTTTCGCTAGTGGTTCAAAGCTGTAGGGCTTGATATCCTTCAGAATGTCAAACCTTTCGTCGGAATCTGACATTTTGTCTGTCAACTGGTCAGAACCCTTGTAAACAAGCTGTGGCACTACGTGATGTTTGGCAAAATGATATCACACAATAACCCCTAGTGAGTGTAGTACACAGTAGCAATGGCTCATGAAAGTTAGGAAATTAAGGATTTTTGGATGATTTTAATCGAAATATGCTAGCTGGTGGTTAGAATTATTTTGAGTGTGGTACTACTGCATCTGATATAATTGTTTGTTATGTTATATTTACTTCGAAATGTGAAATTTCTTATCCCGTCACCTTTACCCTTTTGTACTATATATATTGTTATTGGAAGTCATATTGGGATGTTAGCTAGGAATTATAAATTGCTAATCTTAGTACGGTAAGTAAGTAAGGATTAATGACACATCAACACAAAAAAGGTCATTTAGTATTATCTCCACTATTTTATTATTTATTATAATATCTAGGAAGACACAGAGTGTCAGTTTTAAACCTTAGTTCCATATAAGAGGATTGTTAATAAACTTAGATGATTTTGATTAACTGGTGGATTGACATTATATAATACTATATTATTATTATCATCATCATCATTATCATCACCATCAATAGTAGAATATTATTATTATTACCCCTAACTTTTATAGGCTGCTATAAAGAAGGCACTTAAAGCTGAGAGAGAGGAACATAATGATACAATGAAAACAGTTCTATGTGATACCAAGGCACAAATGGAAAGATATGTAAATGATCAAAGACAGGTAAAAATATAATTTAATGTTTGCCATAATGTAAGTGACATTGTAAAATAAAGTGAAAGATGATGAGTCGAGTACAGGTTCTTCAAACAATAATAATTTGTTATTAATTTCTAAACAAAACATTGAGATGTTTTGTAAATGTTGCATTCGTGTTTTTAATGTTTACTCAAACTGCCTTGAAACAGTCCGGTAGTTTTAGTGATATAGTAATGTGCTTTCTATCAAATTGTGCAAATTTATTAACATTTGAGCAAATATTTGTTTGAAATATCCTCTCTTGTCTCTGTTTTATTTGAGAGACTGTCTCTCAAATAAAACAGAGACAAGAGAGGATGTTTAATAATCATATCTCTCAGAGAAATGATTATTAAGTTGGTTCTAATTTTCAGTTTTTATAAATGTATTAGTGTCTATTGTAGGCTGACAAGAAGATGTTACAGCGATCATTAATGGCAACAGATCTATTTCTGGATAGTGCTAGACATCAGATACAGCTTTTGTTACAGTCAGATGAGAGTATAGATGACGAGCCATCAGCTGATGTTACCTGAGTTTATAACTGATAAGTAAAATATGTTGTTTGTTATATCAGCAGCAAAGTAAGCTCAAGTATCTCTAAATGTTTGCTCGTTTAATGTTTATCAATTTTTTAAATATTAATCTGTCGGAATGAAGCTTGTTATATATTGATGTTAAGGGATTGGTCTTACTTTGTAAATAGTCTATTGTTAAGGAGGGTGGAACCAACATTGCTGTGTGTGTGTGTGTGTGTGTGTGTGTATGTGTTAAACTGATACATTATTTCATCAGTTGGTTTGTATAACAAAAGAAAGACTTAATATTGGTAGATTAGTAATAAGACTACTAAACTTTGTAATTTGTTTTTAACTGGAACATAACACAAATCATGAGATAAGTATATAAGTGTGGTTTGGTGTCAGAGTTGGGGCAGTTGATGATCAATTGTAATTAATTACATGATTGCAAGTAATCATTATTGTAATTGTAATCTTCATTTCTTTATGCAGTATTATAATAATTATAATGAAATACCTTGTAAATGTAATCTTAATCAGTGATTACTTTTATAATTACACAGGTTGTTGAATTGTTTATTTTGTTATATCATAACACAACGTCAATATTAATATTATGATAAACTCGAGAAAGAAATATCATTTAATTTAGTTTCTGATCTTTCCCTGGATGAGTTTCTACTGGTCTCTCATTGGTCTAACTGATAGCATGATTGGTTATATATCTATAGGATATAATAATAATAATAATACTTCTATAGTGCCAATATCCTTGAAAAGAATCGTGCTCAGTAGGGTACCTAGTACAGGGGTTGGAAAAACTCATAGTCAGGGTACGATGCAAAGTTTATCAACAAATGATCAGATGGAAAGGAAACTTAGGAGAAATAAGTACGGGTTCAAACCCCAGCTGGACTAGGTCAGATGAGTGTTTCATCTTATATAGTGGTAATTACAACTACATAAGCACTTTTGAACATGATGTAGTTTATGAAAAGGGTGCTATATAAATATGGTATATTATAATAATAATAAATGAGTGGTCCGATTAATGAGGTAGTACCTGACATAATGTATGGTCCGTGTCTCGACAGTTGTTAGACAATGTAATCTACCTGACAAGGCCATTGATCAGGCAGACAAAGGGATGATGTCACAACAGACATGTTGTAGTGATAAATCTTGAATGTAGGGTTAATCTTGAATTGATGTTACATCAACATTGATAATCTTCTATACTCTCAGAGCATAGAAATATTTGTGCATTCATGATAAATTTATTACTCACTCCTTTGCTGAAAGATAAAAATTGAACCATGAAATATTATGTTCATGTTCATCGTGTGATGCAATAACATCAAAGTCTGTTGTATATTACTATTTCAATAATATACTATCCTTGGAAAGTTTGCAATGAAATATTTCAGCGTCCCATCATCGTCTGCCGTAGATGAGGGACTTTTTACTGTTGAAGGGGAATATTATGTCCTGATTACTGTTATTTAGAAGTTTGTGCCTTCAAATAGCCGATGTGCATAAAAACAGTTCTCACATTGAATAATAATTATATTTCTACGAGTATATCCAGTATTTTTTATTTAATAATGACATCAATACAGTACATGTGGGTTAATAACAATGACTCATCACATTCATATTTGGTTGATATTTATTGATGTAATGTCGGTAATATGTGATTATCAATTATATTGATAACTGATAAACATTATTATTTTAAAGCAAACATGTTGTAATTGATTATGTTGGTAAAGTAATCACCTCAACTCTGGGGTGTGCATGTGTGTGTGTGTAGGTTCATTTAAGTTATAATACTATGATATATTTTGTTAGGTTAAATTTAGTGTTATGAAAAAATAAAATTAAAAGATGAGAAATATTTTATTAATTTAAAATGTTGTTCATTCACATTGACTAATTAAATAATATAATAATCAGTTACCATATAACAGTAACATTTGGCAAATTGTTTTCACTTAAGTGTTTCATTGGGAATGCTTTATTAATGATTATATATAATTAATTATTAATTAATTATTCTTATTATACTTTTGTCTAAATTGTATCCTTCAGTTTTTAATTATTTTGTTTTGGTCATGATAATAGAATGTAAAAAATATTCCCCCTGTATCTGTATTTATAATAATAATACTAATAATGTATATTTAATAAAACACTTATATTTTGAGGAACTGGTACAATTTATAAAGTTCTTCATTACAGAGACAATTATTTTATGTATAGTCGAGCTTAAATCTATTCTTTGTTTTAACTTGTTCCTGATTGTTTTGAGATAAATACATTGTTCAGCAATCCTAAGTTCTAAATATCTCATTTTGAGCCGTCACTGTGGAGAGTATTTTACTGTCTCCTCCTGGTTTGTGAAATGTACGTTATTATTATTATTACAAAAGTAGTATGTTGTTTCAAATTCAGTTTATTGTCCCATTTCAGTACAATACACATTAGTAATAATATATACTGTTTTATGGAGTTGGAATTGTTATGCGAATTGTTTGCTGCGCAGAAGATACAAGAGATTATTTTTATTATTATTATTATAGTTTATGGCTACTATTATTTTAAGGTATAAGTTTTTTATCATTGTCTTTATTTATAGTTCCAGACGATTTCTGGTGTCTTGAGGACTTATATTCTGCGGGGTTTATTTATTTACTAGTATGGATCTGTATAATTCAACTCATTTTTAACTATCTTGCCATTATAAAGTTTCTAGCTCCCAATCATAAACATATATTTAACAATAAGGATTCAGAAATTCTGATATGGCTACAGTATTGCTTATTAACAACACTTATTAATGAGATATATTATCTAAGTCTTGGAATCATTCATAGTTGAAAGAAATTGATAGCTTGTTGTAGCCGTACAGATAGAAATTGACTAATAATAACATGATAATGGTATTCTAAAACAAACATTTATAATATGTGTAGATAGTGAGTGACTCAGACCTTATGCTAATAATACTGTATTGAAACTATAACTTTAGGTGAATACTAGTAATACTACATTAATTAAGGAAATAAATATGATACAGGTCATTTTAAATTAATTATATTGCATATGAATGATAAGTTTGAAGGAAGAGAATTAGGTTTTCTTGAATAATTATGTTTATTTTCTACTGGTATTAAATCCAGGTGTCTTAAATTAAATCAGTTTTAGATTAGTTCATGCGAGGTAAAGTTGAGGAAAGATCTGGATATAACCATTAATTGTTGACAGATGTTTTAAGAGATCATTCAAGTAATTTCATGCTATGATTGTTCGGTGAAGTCGTTCAGTTTGAATATCATAGTTAAGTTACCTACCAGTAGGTAAAAGTTGTTCTTTGGAGGTGATGGTTGTGAGGCAATGGGCTGGCATTTGTTAGCCAAGTTTAGTCATATACCGAATAAATTATTTTATGTATAAAACAAGCAATAAACTTACACACACATACGTCTTCATATGATCATCATGTCATAACAAAGTATGTTTGTAGGCAAACATTTTTAACATGTCATTATGAATAAATCATATCAACTGTTTATTAGAAGAATGTCACACTATTTTCTGTTTTCTAGACACCAAATATTATCTGTAATCCATAATATTTCAAAAATAATAATGTTAGTTCATTATGTGCCCAGTTGTTTTGTTCTGTGTTTTTTATATATTTAGATTACAATAATTAAATAAATTCATAAATGTGTAAACAAAAGAGAACTCAATAATTTACATGTCAAAGAGGTGAATCTTCAATTAAAATTAAAATCTATTGATTAATTATAAATACATTATCTTTTCTAGGTGGTTAGTTCCATAATGTGGGTCAAAAAGCTAAAAGCTTCACCCTAATCTAAGTTACTATATCAAATATTAAATAACTACAAATAATTAAATATTCCCGACATATAAATTACAAACATTATTTGGGGTATTATTATATTACATTATTCATACAGCATATTTAAATGGCTCCTGCTAGTAAGGGTGCTTTACTAAATATACATTATTATTATAAATAATTCTGGAATATTCTGCAGATACATAGGGAATATTTTTTACATTTAATATTAGATTTGGACTAATTTAAATCAGGAAGGACTATGTGAAAGGGTAATCATTCTGCTTTCATTGTTATGTTTTGTTAGTAGTAATGTTTCTGTAACACCAAAGTTTTAATATTACTGTCCCTTTAATGATACATGTTCTTGATTCCTTTGTAACTAAGGCATATTATATTGTATACAAATAGACGTTTGTGATGAAGATTTATTAAAACAGCTGTTTCTATTCATGAATAATTGCTGCACTGGGTCATAAGTGCCATACAGTAAATTAAAAACCAGATTCATTAACTACAAGTATTAGTAAATTTCAACCACTAAACACCAGCCATGGTTTAAACATAATAATATAAAGTAAGTTTTATATAGAACACAATTGGTAATGGTAGTAAAAGTTAACCATACAGTGTAAGATATATTATCAGCAGTTAACATCGTATTGGAACTTTAACAATTATACTTACATTTGGCAAATTGTCAAGCTTGTAAGACAGTAAACATAACATATCATACAGATGGCAAAATGCTACATAAACTGTACAGTCTCCATATAACAAAACAATTAATGAAACATTAGTAATTGTTGTATACTAACACTATTTCTGAGCCACTGGCATTTGTAAAAGTGCATCCAAAATGGAAATAATTTATACCATATATATATATATATATATATATATATATATATAAAACTTGATGTAAACAAACTTCTGCTTAAAAAACACATAATAAATTTCTTTATTAACTACATAAATGGTAAGTCTCATTTAATACTGATATGATTTATACAATAATAATAAATACTGTTACTGTCTAAACAGCTATATCATAATAAAAATGTGTGTAAAGATCACATAAGTCTACAGTACTTTGTAATATGTATACAGTGGCAACACTTAATTGTCGTAACGGATAATGTGGCAATTGTGTTAAATCACTGGGTTTTGTTAAATGTCAAAAGACAAATATACGAAATTCAAACAAGTTTGAAAATTTACATCTGGACACAAAGAAACAACAAGAAAATATTAATCGGCCAAAAAATGGACATAGAAATTTTGTAAGGCTAGCTAGCTATATATACAAATAACTGTGCCAACAACGTTTCGAGATACATAGAACATAAACAATTAAATCCATGATAAAAGCTCATCGACGTGAAATACCTGGCAAAACTGAGTAATAGTAAAATTTACTCTTAAGCACCAAGTTTTTCTTCAAGCACCGCTAATATAAATAAATTATGGTAAATAGTAATAAAAAAAACACGACGACTGAAGGTGGAATAGGAAAAAGAAATAATAATAAATCTCTTTCTGGCAAGAAATATGTAGGGCAGCTGTTGATTCACCGAATTATTACATCAAGCTTCAGTTCTACCAGAAATTATGCCCTTTCCATCATATATCATATCATATCAGATATACGGAAAAGAGACGAAGCCTGTTAAACTTCTGCTCTTGTTAAAATATAATAAAAGAGATCTACTTCCTTCACTAAAGTAAAGTACCATCTATATAAATCAGCATTATATTACATACTATACTTCAGTTTAGTATATTCTGCTATAATGTGTACATAACACTGTGTGTGTGTGTGTGTGTGCACAGGCAGCTGCATATGGGGTCATTGTTTAATTAAAAAGGCATCACAACCATAATGATCACAAGGGTAATAATTATGGACGGCCTACAGTTTATCAGAACACTGCAGAAATCTAACTCATCCTTGGTTTTACAAAACGTGACAGCTGATGAATCGTATTTCAGCTGGACAAATGGTAATAGAAAGACATCATTCTCATTTATTTTGTTCAATTGTAAAATTACCTTTCTATGAGTATCGTGAAATTATAAAATAATACTATTCACAAATAACTTAAAATAGAAGAGATAATATTGGGTTGGTGTTTGTTATTTAAAGTCCTGTTATGGTTCTCTCTCTCTCTCTCTCTCTCTGTGTGTGTGTGTGTGTGTTAAAGAAATTTTAACCATATTGATTGAGAGAACTATCATGTATTCTCCAGTTTGCATGTAATATTTGTCATTAACAGCAAACCTGTTTCAAATCACACACTATCATATACAGTGTGTAAAATTCAGGTATAAAAACATCACACATGGAAATCAATTATCACAAAAAAAGTGGAAGATTATTATGGCCTTGTTGTGTTGCCCTCTGCTGGCCAGGTGTACATTGGATAGGAAGGTGCCCAGTGCATTTGTCCTCGAGTGTAGTCAGAGTCGTGATCTTCTTTGATGTGACGCTGACCTTTGACACATTCTTCATAAGTCAAGATGGCTAAAAGGAAATTTGGATGAATGTGCAGCATAAATGCAATGGATACACATACCAAAGAGTAGACAGTTACCGATCATGATTGAAGCTTTGATAGAAAATGTATACGTACGTAATTCACGTGGCCAGCTCTTTGAGGACGTCAAAGGTGAATGCTCTTTGGTGATAGTGTTTGTTCTGTGAAAGCTTGCACGATGTAATGGTTTTGTGCCTAGCACAATATCCATAGAAATCTTCAGATCATCCCAAGCACTCAAACTTAACTGAATAACACAATGAAATAAAATAGACAATTAAAAAACAAAATGAAGACATCAAGTTTTTGCCGTCAATAAATCCGTAGACAGTAATTGTTTGAGAATTACCTCGATCACATAACTAGTTTTGATAATATTGCATCCAACAAGTTTAGAAGGTGGTAATGGAGGAACTCTTAGAGATATATCCTCCCAATTGTAGCTCTTTCCTGATTTAATTTCACCACAAGTTGTCTTCGCTACAGTCTCAGTTTCTGTCTTTGACACCATTTCTCCAGAAGAGAAGAAGGCATCGGATCTGCCATGGAAGATAACATGCTGCAGACGTAAAGAAAAACATTTCTTATATTTATATATATATATATATATATATATATATATATACATGACATACTATATTATTATTATACCAAATTTATAAAGCGCTCTTTTCATACTTAAAGCCTGTTCAAAAGCGCTGTACATAAACTTTTGGAGAGAAAAAAACATATAAGATATAACAAATATAATACGATTATTTCATAACAATATATATATATATATATATATATATATATATATAAAGCTAAATTGGCTATATAAAGCTATATGAATTTTAATTGGTATACCTGGAATGTCACATGTAATAATCTACACTGTATACTTAAAGATGGGTAGTTGGGCATGTGTTCATTTATTTATTTACAATTTATAAACATCTTACATCCATTAATATTTTACTACCTTTAATGACAGTACAGACAAAGTGTCACCTGTTTGAGGGCCACCGTGCAGTAATCCACTTTAGTGTTTGTGCCATTCTCGATTTCCGCCAACATAAGAATCTTTTCTCCGGGTACGTAACCCTTCTTGTTAGCATGAAATGTACACGTCACAGTCCCACAAGCACAACAGCAACAAACTACATCTTTCGTTTCTGTACGTTCTTGGCTGACCTGGTGAGAAATGTCTTTCATATTATTCAAATATAAATATATTGTCCAAAGTTAATGAGATATATTTCTATAACAAAGCAAACAATAATTGAATTTATTCCAAACTTTGGTCTCAAAATTGCCTATTTTGTGTTAGAACGAGAAAGTTAATGAAAGTTTTAAAACTAGAACATATACATATATACAACCCCAAAAAACGATCAAACAAGCAAATTAATGATAAGACATATAGGTATTTGTTTTATCCCAATAACTTACTCC
Organism: Paralvinella palmiformis; assembly: GCA_025642065.1. Taxonomy (NCBI): domain Eukaryota; kingdom Metazoa; phylum Annelida; class Polychaeta; order Terebellida; family Alvinellidae; genus Paralvinella; species Paralvinella palmiformis. The sequence continues at coordinate 428,258 of JAODUP010000275.1, forward strand.
TAGATCAGGTCTAATATGATTCAGATCAAGAACTTTAACTACAGTAAAAGCGGCCTTCACTTCATGATCAAATTTCCATGGCTGATGAATCTTTGCCTTACATAGATATCGTACCCAGCCATAACTACTCTCAAATGATGATGGAGCTGATGCTGGTATATCAACCTCAAACTTATAAGTATGACGACCCGAAGAAAGTTCTAGAGATCCATGATGCACTATCAGGTAAGTAAAAAGATTCATACATAAATTACTGTTCCGACAAGAATATAATAATATATCCTTGAGTCAAATCATATTATCTTCATGAACAGTAGACATTACAAAAGGAGAGGAAACTATATATATAAATAATAATGATTAAGAAAAATATAGAATAATTGTTGATGAGTTTTATGGCTATTAGAGGGAGAGAGTAATGTTTATTGGCAAAGCCTTATCTGTTTCTATAATTAAAATAATGTATATATGCCTATAGGGAGGAATAAAAAATCTGCTCTGATTAGCAAAATTCCTGTTTTAATCAATAGCGAGTTTTTTGTTTAACTGAGGGATGAATCCTTACCTTCACCTTTTCTAGTCAGTTTTTATATTTACATTTAAGTTTTGTTACATTATACAACAATATGTTATAAATTAATCTTATTATATTTAATCTTTCATATTTCTTAAATTTTTAACATATAATTATTTTAATACTTTGTTTTTACTGGCCATTATTGCTTAAATATTTTATAATTGGTTCTAAATTATTATTAAAAAAAAATCTTCTATTGATTATTTGCAGTGCTTTTGAACAGGCTTGTGTGTACGAAAAACATTCTTGGTATAAATATAGGGTAAAGTGCCACAAATACATATATAATTCAGACTTTAACTCAGTAATCTAATCAATGTGATATTGAAAAGCTCTTCAACGGAAATAGTAACCTATTTTCAGTTTGATACAGACAAGGTGAACATTTGCATATGGGGTAGCTGTGTTTGTTGTGTTTTGCTCCTTAAATTTTATTTAAATATTTCCTCACTTATGATCATGAAATGGGATAACATACAAGAGTATAAACATTTATTTCTACTATGTTTCTTCTGTTTCCACAAAACAGAAAGATGAAGCTGAAATGCCCTGATGGTTGTCACTGCCAAATTGTTTTACATCATTAGAGAGTTGTATAAAATATATAATTTTAATTCAGTAAGATGGAAACACTAATTAACCCCCCCATTTTTGTGATAAAAAGACTAATCTCTCAATAGCTTTGTATATATATATATATATATATATATATATATATATATATATATGATATGAGAGAGAGAAAGAGAGTGATAAATAAATTGAGAGAGAGATTGAGCAGCTGATTCACTGACTTGTTAACTGACTTACTAGGTGACTGAAAAAATGGTCAAACAGTCACGGAATGTCAGAATTGACTAAGATCAATTACAGCAAATGTTTACAAACTTACTAGATCCATGAACAAGAAGAGTTTTATCCAGATAAATCTCCTCAGCTCTGTAATGTGTAGTCTGTTTACTGGTGTCTGAACCAGAGGATTTTATCCAATGAACCTTTGCTCGGCCATAGATCCATACATGTATATCTGAAGTATTAAGAGAAAAATCACCTACCCAATAACTCACATGATATGCAAGGAAATCAGTAACACATTGTTTCCTTGAGAGACATATGTCAACAGGATAGACACACATTGTTATGGGTTGATGCAGATTCTGATTGGAGATTTGAATTTTGAACAATTGATGATATTTGATGATGGTATTTAGTCAATCCTTAAATTTACATACTTCTATCAGATGTTTTTAAATTTAGTATGAAAGAAAAAAACTTTTAATCAGTTATATAATTCTCACCATTATCTGAAGCATTGACAGTACAGTTGAAGTTAGGACATATTCCTCACGCTGTATATAGCATAGAATGGTTTGGGTGACACAAAACTACCCTTCTGCTCACAAATAATGGACATTTTATCCAATGGAATTTTCATCAATATACCAGTTTTTCCAGAAATGTACTATAACCTTCAAAAATGCTCCAAATACGGTAAGAAGTTGAATGCCACAGCTAAAGGATAAAACCTTTTCAAATTATGTGTTCAATGATCCAAAACAGATGATTTGGAAAAATAGGCAAATATGTATGGCCTAACCTGATACTTTAATCAAATATATACTACCAGAAGTAAATAATTACCATTTTCTAGACTGAGATTTATATCAATAGTTTGAGATATTCTATAATTGTATGTCGTGACACTTATAGCCTTTAGCATTCTCTGATGACTAGATGATGAAGCAAAATATTCTTAAAACTTACTCCTTATCTTCAATGGTGCATCAAGTACCACACTGACGTAGCCTTGTAACTGTTTTCCTGCATAATAGACACCATGTTTCTTTGTGAAGGAGATCTCAAAAGCTTGCAGTTTTCCCATCATAAAATCACCCTTAAAAATGTATAAAACATATATCTTAGGGTCATTTAATATCAGCTCACATATCCCAAAGTATCATGGTAACCAATTCTTTAAAAAAAGTAAATATTTCAGCCCATTGTTTGTAAATTACAACTTAATTCTGCTGACTTTTGATTTCTAGTTCTTTAAAGACATAATTTAACAAAGAAAGCTACCAATATGATACTGAATAATTCTGGGCATCTTGGATTGATTTATTTTCTTTCGTATCATGAAACAGGAATAGCACAAGTACTTATTTCCGATGTGGTCCTTTTTATTGAGTGGTTGTTCATAACATCTCCCCCACCACTCACAGGGGAGCAGCATGGAAAGATGGAGCTGAAATACCCTGAGGGAGGTCACTGCCAGAGTGCATTATGTCCTATGAGGGGGGGGTCTTTAACATCCCCTAGGCAAGTAACTAAACATCACTTAGTGCATAATTCAGAAAATAGGTTTGAAGTGGTACTAAATACTTCATTCCAGAAGCTCATTAGAAATATAATATATTTGGAAAGAGTCTAAGTTTATAAACAAAAGTAGTCAAGATAGAAGATCAATAGCAAATTAAAACAACAATTACACTATGTAATTTCAATAACCACTAAAGAATTTAAATGTTTTTGTCAGGACAAAACATATGTGGTATAAAATTAATTAGTAATTAAGCCTGTGATAACATTTTACACACATACAGTGATATACACCCACCCGCGCACACACATATTCACAGATAAATGCATGTGCATACATAAATACATAAACTAGCTGCAAAGCAAAAATAAAAATTGTGAAAGATCTTACAGTTAATTACAATAACAAATACGAAACAGATCATAGACCATACATTATACAATAAACTTATATCATCAAATATAATTTTGATAATCATGTAGATCTACATAAACTATTAGTATTTAGATTTCTTCTGCAATATTTTACACCATGTTTAGTACATAAACAGGGCTAAAGTACAGTAGGTGGAAGTGTTCATGATATCGTTGCTCAAGACTTATACATGTCATAATTTATAATAATATTGCTCGTATCTCATCTATTCCTTAATAGTAGCACCAGTAAATGTTAATTCGACAATTATATATATAAATAATAACTAAAATATATGACTTACATTAAATCTTCATAATGGCTGCCTATTGGTGATGGGAGAAGTGATGATTTACATCTAATATTAATCATATTCTTATATAACAGCTTGAGGGAGTCAGCCAAATCCTTTCCATTTCATCCTTAGGGAGCATGTGTTGTTAATTGATGTTATATCATATTCGCATCAGCCTGGTCGAAAATTATTTTGCTATGTGATACTTTTTGTAATGCTGGGATAATCAAAGAAGAATGCTGGCCATCGTCAACATATAAAATAATTCTTATGAATTACTGTGAGTATAAATGGTCCCTGACAAATTTGGAACTCTCCATCTTTCAAAAGCTAGATATTATCTTTATCATTTTATCCGCTAGATGGCAGTAAGGTTATAGACAGGTCACTAAATTCCTTACTTTGCTTCTATGCTGCGTGAGCCGATAAATTTTTAACGGTATGAATGGAGTTCTGGATTTTAATATCATTGGTTTAGATAACTATGTTTTTCGTATCCAGAACTCCATTCATGGCGTTATACCAGTGTAAAGATGCATGCCCCCATTAAAATTAGTATGTGTCCACATGATCTTAGACTTAATGGATGAAGTAAAATTAATTTATTTCATGCTATCACCTGTAAACCTACATTTATGATTCAGGTTAACTGTCTAGATTTGGATGTATTAAAACCACCAAAGGAAATATGCAGGATTTGTATTTTGCTCAAGGTTTTCTGTTGAAAAATATTAATGGTCACAGCAAGCACCTCCGTCATAACGTATTGTTATAAGCCATATATATATATATATATATATATATGTGTGTGTGTGTGTGTGTGTGTGCATACGCGCGCGTGTGTGTGCATGTGTGTGTGTGCAGTCATAATCCGTTAACCCGGATATCGTTTATCCGACAAAGCCACCTTCAGACATATTATTGCCTGTGACGGATTTAGCTCCATTATAAATGACTTTAATCCGACAAAATCGTGTTCCGCGTACGGACTCCGACACTTCATTTCGCCAACATAATGTGACATTTCAATGTAAAATGACCTCGATACGAAAAGGTTGACAAATATTTACGCTAGTTCAGTCATGCAAGACACACCTACATGTTGTCAGTAATGGTTAAGTTACCTCCTCACCCGCGATAATTGCTATATCTTAGTCCTTGATTATACACACCGACACACGATGCTTCCATTACCCATAGCCAATCATAATCATTCATTGCTAATTACAAACACAAACAAATGCACGCGCGCGCGCACACACACACACACACACACACACACCAAGACAGGTGTTATGTTTTATCAGTACTGAAATGTATGTGCAATTCTATTACCTCCGATAAACGTGACAGTAGCAAAAACATATATTTAACTCAGCTCAAATAGTTTACGGCCACTTTGGTGCACATGTTAGGCTAAATTGGCCGAGCGACCTCCAAAAGCAATGATGCGAAGTGAAAGATGAAACACCCTTCAGATATGCCCACGCGAAGATTCGAACACGGGTGGTATTGATCTGTAATCCAACACGCTACCAGGAATGGCCCTGGATTAGTACCATCAGATGTTTTCCACTCATCAGGAACAACCAGACTCTGGAGTAAAGTTGGGTTTGGTGACAAACCAAGGGGTTTCTCATGACGAAGAGCACACTTGATGCTATCAGTGGCACCCATAGCAACACTGACTTCCACGGAGAGTTCTGGAACTTGGTCAGCTAATAGCTGCCCTTGAGTAGATTGAGTAGTACGCGGAACAGCCTTGAGTTCAATACGAGCTGATACAGTGGCATTGTCTGCATCATGACCATGGGGTGTTCTATGGGCCACTCTCTGGATCTGATAGTCCGTCGTGACGGCACCCTTACATGTCTTAACACGTCTCTCAGAACACTCCTACCGGACACTTTCTTCGTATACATGTAACCTTCGTGTAGGAGTTTTGTCTCCTTTCTGGTTCTGGATGACTTCCATGTTGTGTATTGGTAGAAATGATAAATGAGAGAATACTGATGTTGGCTTGATTTGTTGACCTATTTATATCAATTACAAACCGTTTGATCAGTACAAGAAAATTCTTAACTACTCTTAATTCAAAATTTTCATAACTTAATTGCAAAATATCTTTTGGCTTCAGAGAGACATAATTCTGTTATCAATTGCTCATTGGCTTCTCTTTAAATTTCAACTTCACTACAGTTCAACAGAAACAAATTTAATGATCCATGCTGCTTCCAAGAGACTAAATGCAGTTATGAGGATCAATGGGATCATCAGATAATCTCAATTAATATAACTTTTAATAGATTACAGTGGCAGATCTAGAGGAGGGGATAGCAACCCCACCTCTAATAGAGATCCTCCATCTTTAAATGCAATATACCATTTGGCGATATAATAACTAGTAGTACTGCGAATTTGTCATTCTTAAATAACCACACATTGAGTATTGTGCTATGTGTGTCTGATAGCATTATTATTTAACAGACAAATCACAGTATACTTCATTTTATACTAAGTTACTTAGCATAAAATCAAGTCTAATTGTGATTTGACTGTTAAATAATAACTTAGTAAGTACAATTTGTTTTACAATTTTTTGACAATTATTTGACATTTCTCCCAAGGGCTTGCAGTATTGGCCCAATACTCGCCATCAGAAACTTAAAGGTTTGTGCAAGACACGCTGGGTTGAAAGACATTCTTGTTTGAAAACATTTGATGACCGTTATGAACACGTCGTCAATTGCCGTGATACTATGGTTAATCCACATGTTTATCCAGAGGTTAATGGAAGTTGTTGTAACTGGGATAGTGACACCAAAACTACGGCTCGTGGTTTGAAAAGTAGTCTGCAAAGTTTTGGAGTTATTGTTGGCTTCACAGTTTTGAAGAATAGTTTGGATTATTTGAAAGGTTTGCCAGCTAAACTACAAAGAAAAGATATTGACGCATTTGAGTCATACACAATTCTCGATGATTGATAATATCGAATCAGAGATTCAATATTTGGGGATGAAATTGGTATGACGAAGCAAAGCAGGTGGCGTCATATATATATATATATATATATATATATATATATATATATATATATATATAAAAGGTACTGAAGAAGAATTGCAAAGGGTTTCAAGGGTTAAGTGTAATAGGTCGAATGTACAGGTATATTCGACTTATTACAGGTCTGCTGATACACCTCTTCTTTATTACAAGGGATCATTGGACATTCCTTTTATTGATATCTTACTGTAACAGTTGCAGAACCATTTCTCTGTAGACAACTGCCGGCCAGTGAGTACACTGCTGAATCTCATACCATATATTTAATGATCAAACTAGGGATACCTCCACAAGAGCGATTTGAATCATGGCATGACGACATGCCAACTCCGATGTCGTTAGATAATGAGGTATCCAGATGGCTCAGTATGTGGTTCAGTCAGTCTGACAGCGCCGATTTACTTGATACTTAGATGAAATCCTTAATTAGTATCTGCAGATCCAGATTCCTTTCCGAACATTAGAATTTTACTGGTATTAGCATGTACTCTGCTTGTCACATCTGCGGGAGCAGAGCGTAGTTTCTCTGTGTTGAGCCTAATCAAAAGTCATTTGAGGAGCTGAATGGCTGACACAAGGTTTTCTGCCTTAACATTAACGAACAATTAGCAGATAGGTTGATTAAATAACAGTCTAGACGTTTGTTCAAGGCCAGCCCTTTCGACTAACTGATGTCGATTTGCATGAGGTAATAAATATTTTAAACATCACTGTTTCTTTCTCATAAATATATGCACCTGAGATAAATGGTCAGCCTGCTTATTAAATATTTAGTGACATCATGCACAATATGTCACATTATGACATGTTTCTAGTAACAAATCGAGTAACCCCCAGTAATCCTAGCAATCAATATATACACTAAACCAATCACCAAGTCTCGACCATATCATGTCCATGGGTCTTTCTTCACAGGAATGTCTACTTTTGCCAGTATTTATAAACAGTATATATAGTGATATAATAGTATAGTTGAAAAATACGGATTTGTAGTGCTTCAGAAGACATCCAAGTATTATCTGATTTCCAATTTTCTCCCACTTCGTGCCTCGCATAATGGCTGAACATGGTTAGACCCCCACACCAAAGATCCTGGATCCGCCCCTGGATTATCTATTGAATTCTGTACATGACATAGAGGTTAGGGCTTTTCTCAATTTTCCCCATACGGCAAGGGGATTTTATCCTGAAGGGCTTTTGTCCGTACACTGAAACAATCGATCATCAGGAAAGATCGGATATCCTTAAATGTGGTTTATCAAGTATAACACACTCATGTATATATATATATATATATATATATATATATATATTTAATGGTTAACTCTTTAAATACATGTAGAGGAATTATTGGTTTTAAATATCTTAGTATTCATACATCCCTGAAAAATTGTTTGAATGAAATTATAATGGCGACTTGACGAGAAGGCGAATCTACCCGGATCGTGCTTCAGATGAAACCGGAAGTTTAAACTTTGGCGCCAAACCATCGTCCCAAACAGTTGTATTTTAAAGATGTAAAGTTGTTCATAGCAACTGGTGACAATGCATGTATCTATGTCAAATATGGAAAAGAAGAGAAAGAGATCCGATCTGATCGATAAGTCAGATTGGAAACTTCTGAAAAAGCCTAAGGTTGGTCAACGTGAAATACTGTTTTTGTCACAGGGTCAGGCTTTAGGTTTATGACTTTATCCTCGGCCTGACTCGGGTCGGGGTGAGGCCGAGGGTAAACCTACACTTAAGTCTTTAAATTTAATAAAGGCTAAACTAACTAAAGAAAATAGTTCTAAAGAGTAGATCTATTCACTTTTCAGTCTATTGATTTATTTATTTCGTTCTATGATCATGAAACAGGGAATGAGGGATAGGTCTCAGGACACGAAAGCCCAAGCACTTATTTCCAGTCACAGTAGCTGAGTAGGGAAGGTGGTAATATATATATATATATATATATAGGTACTGAAGAAGAATTGCAAAGGGTTTCAAGGGTTAAGTGTAATAGGTCGAATGTACAGGTATATTCGACTTATTACAGGTCTGCTGATACACCTCTTCTTTATTACAAGGGATCATTGGACATTCCTTTTATTGATATCTTACTGTAACAGTTGCAGAACCATTTCTCTGTAGACAACTGCCGGCCAGTGAGTACACTGCTGAATCTCATACCATATATTTAATGATCAAACTAGGGATACCTCCACAAGAGCGATTTGAATCATGGCATGACGACATGCCAACTCCGATGTCGTTAGATAATGAGGTATCCAGATGGCTCAGTATGTGGTTCAGTCAGTCTGACAGCGCCGATTTACTTGATACTTAGATGAAATCCTTAATTAGTATCTGCAGATCCAGATTCCTTTCCGAACATTAGAATTTTACTGGTATTAGCATGTACTCTGCTTGTCACATCTGCGGGAGCAGAGCGTAGTTTCTCTGTGTTGAGCCTAATCAAAAGTCATTTGAGGAGCTGAATGGCTGACACAAGGTTTTCTGCCTTAACATTAACGAACAATTAGCAGATAGGTTGATTAAATAACAGTCTAGACGTTTGTTCAAGGCCAGCCCTTTCGACTAACTGATGTCGATTTGCATGAGGTAATAAATATTTTAAACATCACTGTTTCTTTCTCATAAATATATGCACCTGAGATAAATGGTCAGCCTGCTTATTAAATATTTAGTGACATCATGCACAATATGTCACATTATGACATGTTTCTAGTAACAAATCGAGTAACCCCCAGTAATCCTAGCAATCAATATATACACTAAACCAATCACCAAGTCTCGACCATATCATGTCCATGGGTCTTTCTTCACAGGAATGTCTACTTTTGCCAGTATTTATAAACAGTATATATAGTGATATAATAGTATAGTTGAAAAATACGGATTTGTAGTGCTTCAGAAGACATCCAAGTATTATCTGATTTCCAATTTTCTCCCACTTCGTGCCTCGCATAATGGCTGAACATGGTTAGACCCCCACACCAAAGATCCTGGATCCGCCCCTGGATTATCTATTGAATTCTGTACATGACATAGAGGTTAGGGCTTTTCTCAATTTTCCCCATATGGCAAGGGGATTTTATCCTGAAGGGCTTTTGTCCGTACACTGAAACAATCGATCATCAGGAAAGATCGGATATCCTTAAATGTGGTTTATCAAGTATAACACACTCATGTTTTATATATATATATATATATATATATATATATATATATTTAATGGTTAACTCTTTAAATACATGTAGAGGAATTATTGGTTTTAAATATCTTAGTATTCATACATCCCTGAAAAATTGTTTGAATGAAATTATAATGGCGACTTGACGAGAAGGCGAATCTACCCGGATCGTGCTTCAGATGAAACCGGAAGTTTAAACTTTGGCGCCAAACCATCGTCCCAAACAGTTGTATTTTAAAGATGTAAAGTTGTTCATAGCAACTGGTGACAATGCATGTATCTATGTCAAATATGGAAAAGAAGAGAAAGAGATCCGATCTGATCGATAAGTCAGATTGGAAACTTCTGAAAAAGCCTAAGGTTGGTCAACGTGAAATACTGTTTTTGTCACAGGGTCAGGCTTTAGGTTTATGACTTTATCCTCGGCCTGACTCGGGTCGGGGTGAGGCCGAGGGTAAACCTACACTTAAGTCTTTAAATTTAATAAAGGCTAAACTAACTAAAGAAAATAGTTCTAAAGAGTAGATCTATTCACTTTTCAGTCTATTGATTTATTTATTTCGTTCTATGATCATGAAACAGGGAATGAGGGATAGGTCTCAGGACACGAAAGCCCAAGCACTTATTTCCAGTCACAGTAGCTGAGTAGGGAAGGTGGTAATTTTTTTTCAATTTGTGGCTCATTGGATAGGTCTTGTCATAACTAAGAAGAAAATATATAGTTTAATGGGGCTATCTTTTATAATTATTGAGTAATCGGCTAAAATATGGCCACTGGCACTTATTTGACAGACCTGTCACAAAAGTCTAATTCCAGAAATGTACCATTGCCAGAGGGGAAGGTTTATGACGAAATAATTGGACCTGTTTTCATCATTTGTATAATGTAATATTTATGTATAAGTATAACACATAAAAAGATATAAATATGTATCAAGTTATCATATTTTTCAGAAATAAGGCTGCAAAATTGGCCCAAACACCAATCAGCAAGTTTGGACTTTATTTCAGGGCAGTCCAAATTGAGAAATTTTCAAGTTAGTCTTAGAACATCCATTTTTGTTAATAAGTAAATATATAATTTGACATGGTTTTCTTACATAATGTAGGAAATATTTACCTCAATAGGGTAGAAAATGACCACTGTAAGTTACACAGTGTAAGGTCCAATGCATATATTTTTAATCCACAGATAAAAAACAATTAAAATCAACATACAATGAAAAAGAAGTTCAGGTATTGTGCTGTTATATATTTTATAAAGAAATTAACCACAATACAATATGTTTTATGATTAGAATGTAGGTATATATACATATTATATTTATATGTATCTAAATCATATTATGGTGACAAATGTGATGATTATTTTTCAAGTGAGACGGACAAATCCAATGGAAAAGACGATGTTGCATTGATGCAATTTTAATGTTGGACATAATCCAAGGTCTCATTAAATCATGCATCAATTGTTTTATGTACATCTATCAAATTGAAATGCAAATAATCATGAACACAATGCAACTTTATCTCCCAAAAATTGCCTTTCAGTGTTTTATCTTAGGCCGGCAAACTTGAACCAAGCAACTTTTTTTAAACAGATGTTTAATTCTCTATTACATCTTAAATATTCACAATGTGCATGAAATATAGTCAAATATAATATCTATGTATATTATTATGCATATATCATACATAAAATAGGATGGATGGGCTAAATTAAGCATAGATTTGATCGGATTGTATAACAACCTAAACATGTTGATCTGATGCTCGAAGACCTCTAGGTTTTTCACATTGCGCAGCATGGATAGTTTCGCAAATTATACCATTAAATAGCAAACATTCTCAGCTTTATCACAGTGGTGGTTTCCCTTGTCTAGCTCAATTATTAATAGATATAATATTGCAGTTTATATTTCAAAGTGATTGCAGACTAGGTTAATTTCATATTTTCATCAGGAAACCATGATTTTAAAAAGAGTGAAATATTGGCAACAACATGGCTAGCTTCGTTTGTTAATAGGTATTGCCAAGGCCTTGCGCAAAGAGGGTAAACAGACGCCTGTTGCGTACCATTTTGTCAAAAATCGTTTGCGCTTCGTTTCTGGCCTGTTTTTGACGTAACTTCATTTAACAATTATATCCCCGATTTCAAAACATATTAGATTAGGGGATAGAGCTATATGCATTCTGTTTAATTTATAGTTATTACGTTATGGGCGTAAGGAATATGATGCGTGAAATGAGTCGTTTTTGTTTTCCTTGTGGTTACTTTAAAATTTCATGCATCATTTTCCTTACGCCCATTTAAAAGCACTGGTCAAATAATATTCACGACGTAATGACGCCCCTAGTCACAGTGTGGTCCCTTTTGGGCTTTATTGAGATGTTCATAACTGCTCCCCCACCATTCACAGACACAGGGGAGCAGTACTGAAAGATAGAGCAGAAATACCCCGAGGATGGTCACTGCCAGAGTGTATTATGTCCTCAGGGGGTCATTAACATCCCCCTTTAATTTAATAATTCCGTGTAGACAACAGGGTCATTTAATGTGGTCGGCCACACACGATCTGAGCCGTGAAATTAATCCTTGGAAAAGTTAAGATTGCACTGACACCACACAAAAACAACAGACACCCATACTCTGATACTGGCATATTAATAATACACTGTTGGAGATGTTATGTTGTGTTGTAACATATATGATATAAACAGCTTTTTTCAGTAGGGAATAGAGTAGATGACCCCTTACAAAAAGTAGGTAGCAGCTCACAGACATGGGTTCAATTCCAGAATTGGAATTCACCATCTATTCCAATTCTGGAACTGAATTGACATATTTCATACATAAGATGCCAAACACAAATACACCTTATAATACAGCCTTTTCAATAGCATGTCTGGTTAAAAAGAGTCGTAAAATACACACAGATAATAGAAATACTACATGATACGTAGAAACGCTAAAATAGTACATGTTATAATAATATTACAATAACTGATGTACATTGGTCTAAAAAGGATTTTTGATCTAAATAGACTTATTTCATTATGACCTCTGATATATATATATATATATATATATACATAGAGAGAGATAAACTGGCAATCTGTACCATAAATAAAGTTGCTTTTAACAGCCATACTGATCCAGTATGTCGTTCTCAAATATTGAAACTAGATGATTTATATTAGTACATATCCTCTCTGTTCGTGTGTGATTACATAACCAACAATTTACCCAGTTCTTTCGATAATGTTTTTCCATTAAAAAAAGATATTCAATTTTTCTCCAGTAACTTTCCATGATATACATTACCCCAAATGTGGAACAAACGGTTGAACCTAGCTTCAAGGGCAAACAATGTCTAAATTAATGATAGCCTGATTGTCACTGTGAATTATTGCTAAATCTAATATGTTGTTGTGTTGTCCTGTACTATCAATCCACTTATTATCATTATAAACCTTTGGCTATGTAATACAAAAAAATCCTTGGGTACATACCTCTTTACTGGTAAAACACAGACCAGTCGCATTCATTCAAATTTTTGTGATTATACCTATTTGTTTAGGGGCCAGTAGTAAGCCAGCCTAGGCTATATTGGTCCCTCAATTTCCTGATAAAGTGTTACCGTTAAGAAATTTTATATTTTCTATGGCTATGACCAAAATGTTTGTAAATGGAAATTCTGAATAAATTATCTAGTAATTATAGTAAGAAGCAATTATAGTAAGTGATAGAGCTGATTTTATATTTCATGTGTCATGATACATGTGGTAGATGAATACCAATAACTGGTGGTATTGTGATGCTTTCAAATTTTGCGAATTGAAAGACCCATCTCAATGCTACTATTACTACGTGGTATTGAGTATAAGAAGATCCAGTTTGGTTTTGCGATACTTTGACCGACCGAAGCAACCTTCTTGGTACTAAGTCAGTACTTTGGACAAGGAAAGTTTTTTGTTTTATACTCAGTCAGAGTCAGTTGATACATGGTCTATCTTTTAATAATAAACTAATATTTGATTGATTTTTATGAACTTACCTAATCATCAGGCTAGCCAACATGTATTTCTAAACTTTGATTAGCTCATTTATTATTATAAAGATTAACTAAGTATCAAAATATGAAGAATAACAGAATATGAAGCCTTTTTATTACTATGTTTACCATTAATATAGCTCTATTGAATTTACTTTAGTGTGACAGTGTCGGTCAGAGAGCAAAGCTAGTGAGAGGCCCTAGTTGGGTGTGGCCACAGACTGCCATGTTGAAAATTATGACTCAGTTTTTTGCATAGAATTTATTGAATTTACTGAATGTAGATTGCAGAAAACAAAGCTTTTTCATTTGGTATTTTAACTAAATGCATACCTTCAAATAAAGCTAATTCATTTATTTGACTCAGTGTTGCATATATATGATGATGTTACTAAATTATAACTATTGCTCATACAGGAACTCGAGATAGTCCAACTACATTCATAGCTGCATGTACCCAGTTTGACATTATAATTCTGACAGATATGTTAGTCCATTGATTACTAATTTTAAATAATATTGTCCACACTAATAAAGATATGTTGGAAGTTTAAAATGCGGCATGTTTTTATATTTATCTCTATCCCATCAAATAAATTAGTTTATGAAAGGGATCTTCTTGCTTTCTTATCCAACACATATTTTTAAGCACTTCTATCAAAATGACTATTCAACATCATCTAGCAAAAGAAACTATCCATTGTGAAAAAACATCCAAATATCTGTAAGATATGGTATTAATAATAATAATATTGCTATTTATTGCATGAACTATTTATTAATTTATTAAATATCTCATTTAATCCATTTCACTAACAAAAACAAATGGCTGTATGCCATGGTTGGGTTTCTTCCTGGTAAAAGATATTCCCTTCCCATGGGAAGAAATGGGTTTTTACCAGAAAGAAATTGGGAAGAAACTCCCAATGGATAGAGTAACCTGATAATCCAAACTGATATGGTATTCTCCACCCCAAAGTGTAAACAATTCAATAACTGATGACAATTGCATACAAATCACGTACTAATGTTGAGATTTTGAGGTAGAGACCTCTGGCTGTTGTTTATTGGGCACAGCCATTAAGGAATACCAAAGGGTCTTACTTTGTGCCATTAACCAATCAACAAGTGGCTTCCAATGATCCAAGCAGATTAATCGATTAGCAGATTAGCAATTATCTGCCTTCATTGTCAAATGATCTTCTTGATCTCAATCATAGAGCTTAATGGTGAATTGTAATCATTATCATCAATAACAAGTAAGGTAATTCTGTGTCAAATCTTCCAGGGGGTGGCCATCTTGGATTTGTAATATAAATGATGGCTACATGCAAAATTCCACTTTTAAATTACAATTATTGATGATTTTATAGTCTATTTAACATGAGGGGGTCGATCAATTTTCACTCTAATAACACCGGCGAGTCATTTTGGGGCATTTTCATATACGAATATCTTTTGTTATTTCGCAAAAATGGAGCTGAAATCTCCTTTTTTGTTTATCTATGATACTTATAGAAATAGATACATATTGAAAATAATTGTACTTACAATTATTTTCAATATGTTGTACAAAACTAACCAATTTTACATTCTAATTTCAAATATAGCATATGTGTATGAAAAGTATATTATTATATTTAATATTGTCAAATTTCAAGATGATGATTTTGTACCATGTTTTTTGTTTCTTCCATTTATTCCCAAACTCGGTTTTTACCATGGTTATTACAGTACATGGAAAAAACATGCCAACTCTGAGTGCATGCTTGTACTGGAACTCACTGCATGTAAATTATACTTATTACAAAGTGAATTTTCAGTATCTAGTATCAAACACAAATTCTGGTACAAAAAAAATCTAGTTTTATACCAGGTCAATTCAAATTCCACTCAGTTCTATTTGGTCAATTCCAAATTTATCATTTCCACTTTTTACTATGAGTAGGTACTCCAAATACATACTCCGAGTACCTACTTGGAATACCTACTCTGAAGAGTTTATAGTCCAAGTAAAATTGTCATGGAAGAAATATTTCTTAATTTAAAAAAATTAAATGTTAAATAAATTTCTGGATTTAATTTATTTTGTAGCAAACTTCAATTCCAAATTTATCAGTTCCATTTTTTTAAATAAGCAATTCGAATTCTGGAATTGGAATTGCCCATCAATTCTGAAATTGAATTGACCCAATGTCTGGCTCTAATATTAGTAATAGGTAAGCTATAGGTGTAAATGGTTCCATCCACTTATGGCACTGCCTAGTGATGTTTAATTTAAAAACTGCCTTCATGCAGAGCGAGCCAATCTTTGGTGTGGAATGGATAAATTTAGCCAACAAACAGGTATTGTCCAAGATCAACTTTCCTGTAATTAGAACACAGAAAATTAGTAATTAGAACACAAAATAAAATGGTTTTAGAACAGTTTATCACACCATAATATTAAAACAATTTAATACTAATTACAGCCACCTGTTAGGTTGTCAGTATGATATAAAGTTTTTGTTTTTAAAATTAGTATTTGTGTAACTGATAATATTAGTTCTAGGACATTAAATTGCCTACGGTGGGTTAATAAATAACATCCATCCATCCAAACAGTAAAAATATTATGGATAATTACCTACAGGCGTCGTGGGATTTGATGTTGCATGTTAACTTTTTTGCACTAAAAGTTGCTAACCATACTGGCATCTTTGGGAGGCAGAAAATGTTCGAGCACCCCAGGCTTTGTTTGTCATACTGATTACTTATTAATTTAAAGAATTGTCAATCATCCTTTTATAGTGACATTATTATGAACTACATAAATGAAAGGAGCCAATATGAAATTAAGAAGTCCTTTTTTTTCCAAATTGATTTGATCTAATTTCTGCATGTATAACTCACACATATTCTAATTTCTATTGAAATTTTTAGTATCACAATTTATCTTGAATATATATATATATATATATATATAAGCTTAAAAGCTGTGCTCCATGCAGACTTTATAGCTACTTGTGCCTTTTGCAGGGTCATAAAAAATCACTAGTGCTTAGCATTAACTCAATGATCCCCGAAATGCAGAGAAAAGATGTGACTTCACATGTCGGATCATCCCCAAATTCATCCAGTTTACCACATTAAAGCAGCGTGATTCACTTGACACCTTTTATTGTGTTGATCTCCCAAGATCATCCCAACCATAGATTTTGGGGAATTGTCACTGTTTGGTATCACCATCACACGGTTTTTAAATGTAATTGCAGTTCAATTGTAAATATATGTCTAGCATAAGTAACAATTTATTCAATTTTTGGTATTTCAAGTCAATTGATCAATTCAAGTTTACAAAATAATCTATACAAATAAAAGCAATAATAAAAATCAAACTTCACAATAAAGCTTGATTTTTTAAATATTTTTTTTACATTGATTTAAAACAAACATCTCCGGCCTTTGGCCCATATAAGTAAGGCTTAGAATAGTAAAAAACTAATTTTAATGAGTAAACATCAGAGTCGCGATCGCTGTCTCAATCAATGCCATTTAAATTTTTTTTACAGATTTTTGGCTAACACACATACATTCGTGTGTGTGTGTGTGTTAATTAAAAGGAAACTTTACTGATATAGTTTACCATAAAGTGTTGTCACCTGGCAAATGTATATTTTCTGAACACACACACCAACATGCACATATATATATATATATATATAATAAACATATAACCCCGTTAAGCCGAGGTATTATTTTAGGCCTAAAATATTACGATTTATGGTAGTACCGTCCATTAAGTCTTAGCTTTTCCCTGCAGTATTTCTAGCTGATGTTTTGATCGCAGGAAATAGTTTTGTTTTCATAATTCGTTATTCGTACCAAGGGGTTTTGGAAACTGTCAATAGATCAAGGCAAATTATAACAATCGTTTACACAAACTGTTAGTGCATATGTAGGACCTCAAACCTAAATTAATGGCATGATTAAACATTCAATGAAGTGCATATAAAGTCAATGACTTAGAAATAATTATAGCCTTTCATGGTATGTTTTGGTCACTAACGCGGCAATAACCGGGAAAATGTAAATTACTGGTATATGCGGTCAGTTAGTAACTAACTCTCTATTGAAAATAAATTAATTAATCAGTTATTATCCCATTATTAGTATAAACATGCCCATACAAAATATGTAGACTATATGGGGGCACCCTAATGTTTATGTCACCAAACGAATGAGATACGATGCTCTTGAATATGGAATGTCTTGGTGCGAGTTGTCTTGTTACGGACGCTGCCTTCGAATTGAAAGTCATGAAATGGGATACTGAGTCCAACAACATTTATTCATAATTAAAAAAATCTGATAATTCTACATATAAATATTGATTTTCATTATAAAGCCATGTATAATTATCATCAACTTGTATCACTTCTATTTTCGCTCCATGACTGCATGAGTTCAAATAAAAATTACGATTGATGTCCATTTGCATCTAGATCTGAGTCTAGATGGCTGCTAACACACTGAAATTTATTCTCCCGATGACTAGTTTTCTTGCCACTGAAATAGCACTGGCCATTAAGCCGACCCCCCCCAAAAAAAAAAATAAGGGTCAGAATGTTGACACGAAGTCTCGGCTTAATGGCTGGAACCTACAGTATTCCAGCTGTTTAAAGATTTACAAGACACAAAACAAATGTAACATAATTTCTAATAATGAAATAATAATGAGTTATTGCAATATTCCTGGTATTTCCCACATCAATGGGTTTATTGGACAGAGTGAGCATTTCCTCTTTCCACCCAGTATTCTTATAGTATTATTTGTTAGATAGTCGTATTCTGTGATTAATAAGACTGAGTGCAAGATAGTGATGTTCAACAATTGATTGTATTAAATTTAAACTACTAATTGTAAATAAGTTATTGAAGTTACACATTTGGGATGCCAAAATATTCAACATCGTAACTTAATAGTCTGAATTATAGGAGCAAATGACTGTTTGTCATATTTTGGTGTGCATCCATGAAATTTCCCTTATCTATATTGCCAAAGAATGTGTTTAAACAAAGAAGAATATTTCGGTGTAATTGTGGAATACACTATCTAGATCTTTTGTTGCCCTTGACTGGATGTTAATTGGCTGTTAACTTTGTTACTTAACATATTTCTCTCAGAAACAGTAATACGTTTAATATCGGCTTCAGATATTTTCTCAGCTTAATAGTTCAGTGTACAGCAACACCAATACAATCTAGATCTTTCAGAGAAATGATAATTGCCATACTTTTTACCTAACATACCATCAAATTATAATATCTCCAGATGTGAAAAAGTGAATTAATGGCTCCCTTGCCAAATACCCAATTTAACTCGCAAGGATTCAATTTCCGGGGTGTACACCCATCTCACAGTGTTATCAGGATCACAAATTACAGCCAAATCGATTGTGGAGTTCCAACTAAACAAGTGACTTGTACATCTTAATTTTGCTTTGTTTTGTTTATGATCGAGGAAGAAGTTCACAGAATGGCATACAGACTGCTTAAATGTAAATATTAAATGTATTTTTCATGATTTTGAATAGATAAGAAGCATAACAAACTGATGTATCGGCAACTACTTTTCATGATTCACCGGCTCTAGCCAGAACACGGCGCCCGCCCATGAACAGAGTTTAATCTCCCGAACCCTGCCAAATATACATTGACAAGTGTAATAATTTGTGTTGTTTGTAACACTAAATCTTGTAGAAATATGCAGTGTCATTTATTTGTTGGTCTTTGTTTGAATGATGGGAGAAAAAGTAGTCTGAAAGTTGACATTTACCGTCATTCCTCGCGCAGGCGGAGTGAGTGATTGGCCCGGGGTCATGCATTCCACAGCGTGTTCAAATGACAAAAGTTATTTAAATTTTCAATGTACATCCCCTGGGCATTTGCATTTGTATTCTCTTCAAAATTGTGTTAACAAATATTTACAATTAACCATTTTATGATCCAAAAACCGGCTATGTAAGATATCACTTGGTAGATTTAACATTCTAATGACAAGATGCTCCCGGGTGAAACATGTGCTCTGAGCTCAAGTGGCCGGTCAACTTTTTGTGTGAAAAAAGACCAAACTTCAAACAAGAATTGTGATTAAATAAACGGCAAGGAAGATTTTGTTTGGAATGGCATGGGCTGATCTGATTTATCAGAAAATGTGTATTTAATTATCCAAATCCAACCATCCGATGGCTCAAACATCAATAGAAAAATGTAAACAAAATGAGAAAAAGGCAAAGTCAGACATGGCCTTCGCTGTCACCGATCGTGTTCCCGGGCATATAAAATAATTTTTTCTCAGTGTAATGACATACTAGACATAATTAATTTGTTCAGCACAGTCTATTGATTAAGTTGTGTACTTACATGAATGGTGTCGAATTAATTTGAACGAGAAAGAAGAAAGTTTTGTTGAGCTCTGATTTCATCACAGTGCCAGCTTATGGCTGATCATCAGCGGCTGCTTGTTTATACACCCCGGAAATCGTGAAAATGGTGCTGCCACCTGTTCACCAATTGGTAAAACACTCGATCTGACAAGGGAACTATTGTTTAAAGATGATCGTGGCTGCCAAAATATCTGTTATTTGCATTTATTTAAAATTTAATTTTCACCAGTCACGACATAATAATATGTGACATTTATATAATGCCCTATTCAGCTAGAAGCTGCTCTAAGGCGCTTTACAATATTATTATCCCTGACTCCGACCTGTTTCCACCCAGAAAACATCTCAACTCCCAAAGGAGCATACAATGCATGCTGCCATTATAGGTGCAAACTGTTACACAAACACATAGCCATCGCGTCCTGTCAGGTACTCATTTTTATGGATGAGTGAACCAGTCGCTACATAGCAGCATTGCAGCTCACAGAGCCTCGAACCCATGACCATTCGGCCATGAGTCCTACGCTCTCACTAATTGTGCTATCACAGCTCAGTAAGACAAGTTAATGGAATAGTGGATTAGCTAACAATTTTATGATAAATTTTTTATGTAATTTATTGTTTTATTACACAAATACAGATCCAACTTGAAAGGATCCAGGTGGAGGATCTAGACCATTCAGATAGCTCTGTTACCAATGAAGATGAGACGAAGATTAAGAATTTTCAGCCACCAAACAAAGAACAGAAGAAGAATAAGGTAAGATAACTGTTACTGTCATTTGCCTGATTGTCTTGCATCATAGCAATAGTTTATTGTTTGGTATCATAACAATGATTCATTGTCTAAGTTGTAAGGCCATTGTTTTTTGAATACTTGTTGGGACAATGAAAAATTAATTCACTGAAAACATAGGGTCAGTCGGGGAAAAAAAGACAATGTTTTGTAAAACATATCCTTCATTAGTTGGGATTTGACAATCTCTCCGTTAGTTCTTATTTTCTTTTTGTCATTAATCATCAGTGAAAAGTAAACAATAGATATGCCACTGTCAGGAACGACATGAGTCGTCATCTTTCCAATGGATTCTTACACGCTCGTTGATTGATTGACACTAGCACTGTTGCAAATTGATCCATGTATTTTAATAAACTTACAGTCGATAGTCCATATATCAGTTATGCGAATCTGATAAAAAATGGAACACATTTAAATGTAAGAACGTGATTCGACATGTGCGATCTGCGACAAAACGGATTGTTCCATGTAGTGATTGGCATGAATCGGACTGTTGAATCCAGAAGTTTACAACTTCAGGTCGTAAACTTCTGGATTCAACCATTCGATTCGAGTATCCAGGCAGGCTTTCCGAAGAAAAATATCTCAGAAGGTGAGAGGGGTGTCCAAAACACATGCATACCACAGGCGGTATACAGGGTTTACACCTAACAACGCTCCACTCCATGAAGCCATTTAGTTAGGGGGTCGGGATCAAGGAAGACAAAATAGGCGACTTGTTGAGTTGCAGGCGACTTTTCAAACATACACCAAGTAAAAAGAAAGCTTTTTTCATGTATGCCAAAGCCATTGTGCTAATACCTAGTTATAGGTAGTATTTTATAGTATTTTGATTTGTTGTTTCAAAAAGATATAGGAGAAGTGGAGAGGTTCGACCAGGTGGTGAGAATCAACCACAACATTAAAATCCTATTCGTTATTTATTACACTTGTGTTTTGTGTTTACTTTGAAGCAATTTGCAACAATACACCACCAAAAACAATTAGTGATTGAAAGTGGTCATATAAAAATTTGAACTTTTGTAGAACTTCCACTCCTGCCACTTTGCTTATATAAATAACTTTCATGACATTGAATTGGGTCACAAATCACGTGATCAATGCCTTAAACATTGAGGGACTGATAGGTAGAAAAGTACTTCTTATTGATTGCTGTATCGCATATACTAAGATCAAATCATTGAAGTGTAAGATGGTCCCCACTTCTCCCCTAAATTAATGGAGTATATTTTAGGTTAGTAGCTCCTGGGAGAGTGCTAAACTTCCACATTATATAAGCAATGCTTCAAGCATCTTCCTTTTCAACATTCTGTATGCATTTGCTTTTGTTAAAATTATGTATTTTGAATGTTGAAATAAACAATTTGAAGAAGAAAAAAACAAGGTTCGCCACAGGCGGGAAAATAATAATAAAAAGGAGAAAAGTCAATTTTATTTCCCAGCAGCGGGCTTCAGCTGTGATCGGCTGGTTTGTAAAACAAGTATTAAAAAACAATGGCCTAATTGTATCATATTCATAGCAATAGTTTCTCTGTGGCTGTGTTCTTTGCATGTGGCTGTCTTTTTTGCTGTTTTTTTTTTGCACTTACGGTAATGGCAACTAACTAATATTGGTATTTGGACATTGCTTTACATATCTTCATTTCCAGTGTATCTTTAATCAAATGTAATATTCAGTAATTGCGCTTTTACCCAGAAATGTGCTACACAGTTGAAGTGCAAAAAGGTCAAGAGGAAGATGACCAAGAGACGCAGTCCAGTTCAGAAGAAAGTTAAAATAGAAATTCCCTCTTTGCCATCAGATGATCAGCTCAACCAGTTTACCAAATTGGCTGCAGAGGAAAAAAAAGAACTGTTACAACGTTTCTCCTTTCATTCTGGTTTCTGCGAAATATGTCAGAAAAGTGTCTGCCAGATGTTCATCCATTATAAGGAAAAACATGCCAAGTTCAAGAATGTCACTCAGTGCCTCGAGCCGAAGTGTTCAAAATTAATGAGTTATCGAAAGGATGATCTTTTTCGACATATGAAGAGTGTCCATGGATGGAGCAGGCTCAAGTCAGCAGAGGTATTTGAGGAATGTGGTCAGCAATTTTCAATTCCTCGCCGTGTTTGGCAGAAATACAAATATGGAGATGGGCTCTCCTTTGAGGATGAAAGCTGTCCAACAACTGATGATAGGCCACAAATTGATCAGAGCTTCAGTGCTCTGTCAACCAATGATGTTGTTTTTGATAACACAACATCAGTGGTTTACAGTGGCGAGTCTATTGAACAAAACACACAATATGATGGCTGTCAAGATATGGTTTACACAGAACTTGGACGTTTGGAAATGATTTCCCCAGTTGCAGGTCCAAGTACTGAATTTCCACCTCCTCTTCAGAATCCAGAACCTGTTTTATCTGAGGATGGTATGGCTGGATCCGCCCTCAATGAAACTCAGAGCTCAGTGGTTGACCAGAATGTAAATGCTGAATTGGAGCTTCAGTCACATTGTAACTTTATACGAAAACTTATCGCGAATTATCAGAATTTTGATTTTATGAATGCCACCCTACAAGATCTTTTTGGAGCAGTAGCAGCCTTAGAGCTTGACCTACATCAGATGGAAACCATCTTGTTTACATGGCTGGAAAAAATGAATATCACACATAAACGCCTCTTGATTGCACGAAACTTGCTAATGAACAAGAGAGCTTAGAAGGGTTGTCTGTATCCATGAAAAGTCTTTGGGTCAGTAAGTAAACCAGGACTCGGATTGCAGTTTGCCAACATCATGAGGCTTTAGCGTAAATGTATCGTCAACTTAGTGATCAGACAGTAATAGTAAAAATTTATATTTGTCATTGAAGATAAATGTTAGTTTTCAGTAAAAGATGTGTTCATGTGTTATTGGAGTCACATTTTATGTCAGCTTTATTTTACAGCCCATTTTTGGCAGTTATTGGTATCTCTTGATTTGTTTGTTAGAATGATGTTTTTCTGTATTGTTGCTGCTGTTGTGTGTTGGTTTTTGAACAGAAAGATTACTGATACATATAACTGTGATATGATGCTTTTTTTTGTTTGTGGTAATTTGTTTGTGTTATGACTGTTCTGTGTTTACAAATTAATTGTTTTGTCTGATTTGCTGTGAAATTGTTTTGTTTTGGTCCAAAGGATTTGTTGCTAGGAAATGTTGCTTAGATGTGAAAGGCTATTACTTGATATTTTACATGTACTTTAAGTAATAAGACTAATTCGCTTCATTTTGCCTACTGCTTGGACGTATTTACTGGCTAAACAGCCATGTAAGCTTAGCGAGTACTTGTTTGGCATCATTCCTTACAATTACTGTGATTTTTTACATCATAAAAGTTATAACAATTATCATCTGAAACGTTTATCTCAGTTTGGAAATAGGTGTTGTTTCTTAATTATGTACACATGGAGCTGTAACGTGAAGACAATGTACTTTTGGCGTTCTGACAGGACTTTGTTGTGTTACTGTAGTCAGCAGGGGTTTTATTGACAATAACAGCTTCGGTAATTTATTTGGAAATGTTTTATTGACAGGCTTGTTTTCAAAGCTGTTTTGTTTTGATTCAGTTTTTCCAATGTTTAATTTTGTAATCTTTCAAACTTTTAGATTTTTGAAGTATTTCTCTCTGATGGTTGCTGTATTTGATGTTACTGATGTTAATCAGACTATTCATTGGATTAACTGTTTGTTAATTAGGGTGTTGTGTGTGTTTTTACTAGTCACACTTTTAAGTTCATGATGTGTTCATATTTTGCTAGACTGGATTGTGTTTTTATAAATGCTGACTTAACAAAGTTCACTGGTTTAGTAAACACAGTATTGGTGTGTTACATAAAAAGGTGGTTTTGCTTTGTCATATGTCTTGGTTAATCTAGTGTTGTTTAAAATCTTATTTGTATTTTATTGTTGTGTTGCTGTGAACATACTTTCCTTGGTTATTTATTCTGTTGTAAATGATTTCTGTCGAATATTGTTATTAACAGTAATGCATACACACACACACACACACAGAGGGGGAGAGAGAGATGGAGTAATTTGTATGCTTCTTTAAGTTTTCTGTAGTCAGCAGTTATAATGTTCATGTGACAAAACATACAGAATAAAACTATCTTCAGAACTTTTAACAATTTAGAAAAACTATGATAAATTGAACGCAGTCCAATCAGATGTGACTAGATTAGATGTATTAACAATTTCAAGAAGTGGCTTAGATTTTCATCTGATTAAATACCTATGTATTAAGTATAATTTGTATTGTTGTTTATTAATAGCAAAATCCAGTGGTGACTGTTAGTAGTCTCATGATGCCTGCATACGAAGATAAAATAGTCATATTTTTAAGTTTCAGGAAAACCATCGAAGTACTAAGTCATAAGTTGATTGTGTGCTGGGGTGGGGGATAATTGAGACCTTCTGCCATTAGAGTTAGGCATATTGATTATAATAACCCTCCAATATGATAGTATTCCATCTAGTGTTTGCAGATGTTATGAAATTGTTCTTGCAGAATGGCTTTATTATCACATTTTTGGGTCCCTACATAAATGTCTGTTGCCGACCAAAATAAATCGACCTCTAACAGTGTTTTTTCTGCAGTAGTCTGGATTGGTTAATACTTAATAGCAAGTGACTTGTACAATATATTTACCTCACTTCTGCATCATTATTTTTGCCAAAGTGTGACATTATTGTTTGATGGAATTAATTCAATGTTAGGATTGTATGGGACAATTTGTCATTTTATTTACTCTGTTTTTGTATTTAAAACGTGATCAGTTTGTTTTGCTGTTATTTTCTTGAGTATGGAATAAAGGAATTGTTATCATTAGACATACTTTTGTTTACACATTGACATCAGCTATGCAAAACAAACCGGATATTATTTACTGTTGGTGTTAAAACTATGTTAGAAGACAGTACACCTTGACTTGAATCTAGATGCATTCTAAATACAGTTAGTCTTCTGAGCTAGATTATACAGTATGTAGCTAAAGAAGATTAGAAAGTTGGAGGGTTAACAGCATGGTTATAGCTGATATATAATGTTCAGAATTTGCTTAGCACTGTACTTGAGTGTTTTGTTAAAAGAGATGGTCATAGAGACAGGTTAGGCCATTATTTTTTAATATTTGTTTTACAAACCCGTCCACCACAGCTGAAAATTACTGCTGGGAAATAAAATTGACTTTTACTCTTTTTATTATTATTTTCGCGCCGACCCGGTTGCGGCTGACCTTGTTTTTTTCCTTCAAAATGTTTATTTCGACATTCAAAATATATCATTTTAATCTACTAACCTAAAATATACTCGATTAATTTAGGGGACAAGTGGGGAGGTTGTACCACCTCACACTTCATTGGTTTGATCTTAGTATATGCGATACAGCAATCAACAAGAGGTACTTGATTTGTGACCCCATTCAATGTCGTAAAAGTTATTTATATAAGCAAAGTGGTGGGAGTGAAAGTTTGACAAAAGTTCAAATTTTGATATGACTACTTTCGGTCGTTAATTGTTTTTGGTGGTGTATTGTTGCAAATTGCACAAAACAATTACTCAGTGATATATTAAGTTTCAGCTTAAAACTATTAAGTGTAATAAATAACGAATATAGTTTTAATGTTGAGGTTGATTCTCCCCACCTGGTCGAACTTACCCACTTCTCCTATATCTTTTTGAAACAACAACAAATCGAAATACTATGAAATACTACCTATAACTAAATATTAGCACAATGGTTTGGCTTGCGACATACACAAAAAGTTTTCTTTTTGCTTGATGTATGTTTGAAAAGTCGCCTGCAATTCAACAAGTCGCCTATTTTGTCTTCCTTGACCCCGACCCCCTAACTAAATGGCTTCATGGAGTGGAGCGTTGTTAGGTGTAAACCCTGTATACCGCCTGTGGTATCCATGTGTTTTGGACACCCCTCTCACCTTCTGAGATATTTTTCTTCGGAAAGCCTTCCTGGATACTCGTATCAGACCGTTGAATCCAGAAGTTTACGAACCGGAGTCATAAACTTCTAGATTCAACGGTCATGCCAATCACTACATGGAACAATCTGTTTTATCAAAGTGTTGAATCACATTTTATGTTTAAATGTGTTCCATTTTTTTGTCAGATTCGCATAACTTATATATGGAATATCGGCTATAAGCTTACTAAGATACACAGATCAATATGCGACATCAACCAATCAACGACCGCATAAGAATCCAATGGAAAGATGGTGACTCATGCCGGTCCTGACAGTAACATGTCTATTGTTTACTTTTCACTGATGATTAATGATAAAAAGAAAATAATAAAGGCCGAAAAAAGCTAAACTATTGGAGAGATTGTCAAATCACAACTAACGAAGGATATGTTATACAAAACATTTTATTTTATTTTTTTCGACTGACCCTATGGTTTCAGTGAATTTTTTTCATTGTCCCAACTGACCAACCCCTATGTATTACCATCATGTTTGTATTTATTTTTTAATGCTTATAGTGTTTACATTAATACTGGATGTGTGTGTGTCTGTTACTTTAGTGTTAACCAATAATTCAGCATGTGATGTGACCTTTTATAGATGTGCAGTGTTTAGTTTTAGCATTTGGAAATTAGTAACTTAACTAACTGGAGTGTGCTTTATACATATACTAAATGTGTTTAAAAATCTTTGATACTGATTAAAAAGATTAACATATGACAGTTTGTCTCGGATCATAACAGTTTGTCAAAAATTATGACATGAAATCAGACAGTGTATCAAAAATGATGATATGAAATCAGACAGTGTGTATCAAAAATGATCACATGAAATAAAACGGTGTATCAGAAATTATCACATGAAATCAGATGGTGTATCAGAAATTATTATATGAAATCGGTTCTAAAAAATAGTCGGTTTTAATACTAACTTACAGTTTAATGAAATGAATATTTCAATGTAATTTTTCATCCTGACTTCTAAAGATAAACAAAAACAATAATATTTTATTTAGCTCATATAAGAAATGAATGTATAATAAATTATGGATCTGTTATGTTTAATGATTGATAGGAAGATAAAGAGAGCAATAAGCAGTTATTAATTATGTGCCAGGATTGTATTTTCTGCTCCAGGCAACGTGTTCATATGAGGAATGGCGTTTGAAGAATGTTGAAGAGAACACCAAATTCCTGGTGGAGCTAGGCATTCATAAGGTTTGTATTTTGTTTGTGTTTTACTTTCTTTTAAATTGATCATCTTTATCCTTTTGTTTTACTAACAGTGTTAGCACTTAATAATAATACTTTTAAAATGTAATATAACAGGGGCACAGATTGGGACAAATAAGTTAGTGGCCTACTGTCTTTTTTAGGAGTGATTTTTGAACCAACCACCACACTGACTGTTGGCAAAATAATGCAATCTATACCCCAACAAGAACAAAACTTTATTTAACTCAAATAGAGAGGGTTGTTCTTTGCATTCACAATGCATTTAGCTATGGCATGATTAATCGAATCCTGCTGCAGCTTAATCGATTCCAGCTTCTCAACAAATTGAACAAAACATGTAACCTGGTGGTCCTCGCTCCCCACCCTGATTATCGCCAGCTCCTGTTGCACTATTGTTTATGCGATAACTACAGTCTTCCAGCTTTCCATGTAGCCAAGAATCCTCGTTTACGTTTTTGACAAATTGATAACAGATTCTCCGGATATTATTTTTTGTCAATGTCAAGGTTGTTTAATCCAAACCCATCTGAGCACAAGTAAGAAATTCCATTGGCTGAAACCTTTTTTATGCATAAATTATTCAATGCAAGCTAATGACTAACTACAAATTGTATCGCAGTCTGACAGTTTGGTGGCTCAGTGGGCACGTATTTTGGATTAAATGGTCGCCCTTACGACAAATAGTCACCACGGGTGAGTTGGTGACCGCTAATTTGAATCCCTGATATAATATTATTCATTATTAGGTTAGAACCTTTTAAAATCCTGATTTTAGTGTAAAGTATTGAAATTTATGAAAGCTTCCATTCACTGTAACTGCTTCATTTTTTCTGAATTTGGGTTTTCTATGGTAAGTTTCAAAGGCAAGGGTTTGGTATCATGATATTTAAAATAATAAAATACTGGGATACAACTTTTCTGTCCCTATGTTCAGCCAATAAAAAATTCTAGTTACACAAAATCAGTTCCCAAACTCCTGAAGTTAGAAAATATGCTGCTTCGTATAGATGACAAAATATATTTAATATTACCGTCGTTTCCCATTGCTGTTTTCAAAATGGAAACATTAAATACACTATAAATACATAAAATTCTCCAATCTTTCTTTACTGCACATTACAGGGACATTTTAGGTACCAGTACATAATAATATACTTCCTTATTTGTTTTTCTGTTAATTGTATTTCCTTTTTTTTTATTTTTTAGGTGAAAGAAGACATTTTTTCCAGTTCCACAAAAAAAAAGAAACCTGTAAACAAAACCATCAAGTACGGTTTTATTTTTAAGATAAATATTTCAGTGAATAATTTAATATCCTGGTATTATCCATTAAGACATCAGTTGACATCGGACAAGACGTGTCTATTTCTAGCCATAATATGTTTGCTGATTCCTTGACAGAAAGGAGGAGCTTCCAAGAAGGTCAAGCTTGCGTTTAAGAAGAATATCACCAGATGGCACTTCACTACCAGAACTGCCGCTGAAAGAAGAGATTACAGAAAATGAACACGTTAGTAGTTCATTTCTCTCATGAATATTTAATCAGGATGATTCCAAATAAAATAACCAGAATATGTAATTCTATCATATTTATTATTAGGAAGTAGGATTAATAAAGAGAGAAGATTATTAGTTGAAATAAAGATAGAGTATAATTAAACTGAGACGTGTGTGTGTGTGTGTGTATTTGTTTGTTTGTGTGTGTGTGTGTGTGTGTGTGTGTTTGTGGTCAGTCATATTTTATTCAACAAATTACCATCATGGAATATGAAACAGTATTGTGTTCTTCAGACATTTTGTGGGCAATATCCATGTTCAGTAAAATTAAGTCTGCAGAATTAAGTTTTATGCATTTCAGATGTAGGCACGATCTATTATGTGGCTAAAAGAGTAGTTTTATCTCTCAGAAAATAAGAAAAACTGATTTGATCATTTGTAAACTAAATTTGTTATCTATTTTATATAACCTCCATTTTCCTGTAGATATTATATGTATTCTGTTAAGTGGAACCCGGGATAAAGGTAGTCTAAAGGGCTATGTTTGAGATACATAATTCATGATATATATTTAAAGACAAAGTATCTGATTATTGTTAGACATCAAGTTATTTATTTATTTATATTACTAGGAAAGAAAGCCTCCAGGCCCTCTAGTTTTGTTGGACTGCCTGTACAATGTAAACAAAGAGGATGCGGTGGCACGTGTGGCTGACCTCCAGAAGATAATGGAGTCCAAGGTCGAGGCTTTGGTTTCCACTAAACAGCCAGATATTGAGAGGTAATTATGCCATCTGTTAGATAATGTATCAATATATAGGTAAAAAGCTGTGAATGTATTGAATTAAGTTTGTTAAGAGAGTTTAACAAATGTGTATGTTTTTGTGTGTATGTACGCACAATCTAGTTATGTGAAAACGTTGAACAAGATAAAGCTTCGGGAGAGTGGTGTGAGTAAAGTCGTACCTAGCAGAATCTTCTCCGTAGCTGTACACCCGAATGTTGAGAGAGTTCTAGCTGCTTGTGGAGACAAATGGGGAAGACTTGGCCTGTGGCATGTGGTATGTATGAAGTCATACAGTGTATATGTTTGGGTGGGATTAAGGACAATTAAAATTACTTTATAGGTTAATGAAAAATAAAAACAAACAAACAACTCTAAACTGAGTTGTTTTTGTAATAGAATTAAAATTTAACAATGAACTAAAATGTTAGTCATTAAAATTCAATATTAAATCAGATTGTTAATTATTAAGTCTGTTTATGGTTCTGTCTTGTAGCCTGTTGAAGCTTCTAATTCCTGTTTAACTTCAGAAGTCTAACTTGCCTGCGGATGGTATTTGCACATTTGAGCCTCATGAACGACCGATCAGCAATTTGGAATTCAATATCAATAACTCGGGTCGGCTGCTGTCGTCTAGTTATGATGGCACCATCAGGTGTCTGGATATTACCAAAAATATTTTTGATGAGGTGAGAAAGCTATTAAGGCAAATTGTGCCGTGTCTATTTCTGCTAATCTAGTAGCCGTCATTAGTGAGCATACGCCGATTTTAATTTTTCTCAAAATAATATTTCAGTGTATATCTTTATCGTTGTTGATGTATGGTTACTGTGCTGACAGAATTAACACGAGTTGTTTATAGTGCTCAAAAATGGTACAAAACAATGTGATAACAACGTGTTTACAACACTAATTAGATATATTTCCTATTTTTTGGGGGAGGGTTTTTTCCATATTTGTTTTTAATACCCTTTAGATGATCGTATTGCACAATATAACTTAAATTGTTGACTGTTGCGACTATGGTGAAGTTCACAGATGATTTATTCTATGGATTAATCTCAATGTTGTCTAGATCATCCAGAACAATCCTATAGTAATAGATGTTTTGTCAGCTTGTCATCTGTTTATAATACTGATCTATCACCTTGACTCATTTGACATGGTTCTCACGCATTCCGGAAAGCCTGGAAAATAACAATTTAATTTTCCAGGTCCTAGAAATGTCCTTAAATTATACAAAATCTGGAAATGTCCTGGATGCTGTGTCCTGGAAAATTGTAATTTTGTCCTGGAAAATAATATTTCCTTGGCTGTGGGAACCATGATTTGACTTTTTCTTATAAATTCACAAATTTGTGACTGATTTTCTATCCTACATTAGGTCTATGCTACACCAGAAGAAGACGATATAAGATTGTCAGGATTTAGTTTCTTTTCATCCGAAACATTAGTAACAGCTCAGAGTGATGGAAAAGTTGGATTTATTGATTTCAGAACACCAGGGTATTGATAGATTGTGATTTATTGTTCTTGTCCTGCCAATACTAATAATTAATATAATATCAATTAAACTGCTGAAACCATTTCAAGGTCATTGTATTTGTAAAATGTTATCATTTGTTTGAGTGTGACCATCTAAACTAGTGGTTTGTTTTACTCTGATTTACCTTCCTTGTGTATATATGATGTGGTTATTTATTTCTAGATTTGGTGCAGAACATCTCTACAAAACTCATGAGAAAAGTATCAAATGTGTCAGTGTCCATCCGATCCAAAGACATTATTTTGCAACATCAGCAAGAGACTGGTTAGTATTTGATATCCTACACAATTTTCTCACTCTCTGTCTGTCTGTCTGTCTGTCTGTCTGTCTGTCTGTCTGTCTGTGTGTGTGTTAGCTATGTGGAATAAGGCACTGGCACAGATAATCTTGAAGCATGAATTCAAACACTGCACGATTCTTCAGGGGACTGAATCTAGAGTGAAGACTTCTCATGCTGAACCATTTTTCACTAGGGACCTTATTCCATATGGCGTGCACACACACACACACACACAAACACACACTGACTAAATGCTAATAGTAATATAAATCTATGACATTGTGAAACTGTAAATATCTTCTGTGTCTATCCAGTTCTAGCTAGATCTAATAGTAATTACTGTAATATTAATGTGTTACCAAACATATAAATCCTGTGACTGGATTAGATATGGAGGACCTTAACCAAGAATAAAATTTGTAATTGTGTGATGTGGTATGTGTATGTATGGTGTGTGTGTGTATGTATGGTGTGTGTGTGTGTTATATGTTTGTGTATGTATTTGTGTGTGTGTGTATATATATATATATATATATATAATTGAATCAGCTTGGTGAGCATATGGGATTCAAGGAAGATGACAAAGAGACCAATAACATCTCTAAAACACGAGAAGTCTATTGATTCCGTCTATTTCTCACCAAAAACCGGAAACTTACTACTCTCTACAAGTATAGATGACTGGATAAGGTACTGTAACACATACAGATACATGCATACATACAGATACATCATGTACACAGACAATTAGTCAGACATTATTTACATATGCTTATGTACAGATCATTCAGTTGATGAAATTATAATTTTGATACACTGTACCAGTGCTTTTTCACAACCTAACCCTGAAATGCACACACCATTGTCACATGAAAAAAAAGAACCCTTAAAAATGAAATACTCATCCTTTCCGAAGATAAATTGTCCAACCTATTATTGTGACGTGCAAAAAATTATCCAACAGAATGTTTTTTTTTTTAACTTCTTAAATATTTGTGCATTTCTGTCATTGTAAATAATGTTCTCAAAAGCCACTAGCTCAACTCTGTTGTTTTTAAATTATTGTTCTATAATATTATTCTAATTTACAGGATATTTGATACGAGCTCCATCACAGATAATATCCAGATGCAGACTAGAATTAAGTAAGTTTAGATTTTTTTGCTATAGTTAGTCATATCAGAATTTAATAGTGGATTAAAGGAGCAGTTCACCCTCGGATAATATAATTTAAATGTATAATGTTTATATAGTTATAACGGTAATCCAAAATCCCACGATAATAATCACAAACTCTACCTAGTTTCACAGATGTGAGGAAATAAATTATTAATCCTAATTACTGGAGGGTTAGCCATTGTGGTTTCCTCAAATGTCAAATTGTACGGTGAGAAGGAAAAAGGTTGCTTCTTCTGTAGCTATTTTAATCTGGAACAAGTCCTAGATGTTCTGGCTTAGCCATCCTCATAACCTTACCAGCCCCACTTCTCAACTATTAACTATTACTAATAACTGATGCTATCTTTAGTTTATTTACAGAAATCTGACAGTTCAGTAGACCCTTCTTGTTACAAGAATACAAAATAATCTTCCTAAGGACTTTCACTTTATAGTTTTATTTAGTGATTTCAGTGACATATGAGGATGTTTGGATCAACTTTAATGTAATATTTATAAATACCCTTTTGTTCCAAAAATACATGTTTGGCTGACCCCTGTTTACATTGTTATAACTGGGTAATACAAACTGTTTGTGGTTAGTGACATCAGATTTCAGGAGCATCCAGTCTGTGTTTGACTTCAAAATGGTGGGACCCACGGACCATTAATTGTCGATTAACCAGCACTTTAAACTGGATTATTTATTGTTGTTTAACATGTTCATATTTTGATATAATTTGTGTGCGTATATTTGTATTTGTCCTGAAAATATGAAATGAAGGTGAATTGTTCCTTAAACTGTTTGCTGATAATGACTCCAGAATGGCTCAGTTGCCAAATCCGGACAGACATTCGCTGGGGGGTGGGGGGGATTGGAGCTGTCCCGACTTACAGTGAGGTCAATCTCTGGCTATCCACCTCCCAGATCTATCCAGACACTGATATGTACATCATGTACTTCACATAGAAGAAAAAAACCCACTACTTTTCCGAAACTGATATCAACCCAACACACATTACATTGTACCAGTAAACTCAGCAGATTTATTGTAAAAATCTTAAACCATCAAAAAAGTAAGTTAGAAAGGCATGTAAAAAGTTAAGATAAGTGATACAGACCAGCTGTCATTCACTGCGGTGAGTCGTGATAAATTTCGGCAGACATCCACATGTGTGTGGGATCATGTTTGTCATCTTCGCTGCTCAATGTTGACCAGCAAGGAAAACATGTCGTTGGCATTAACAGGTGATCAATAATTGTAAACAAACACGTTGTTCGTCATCTCTGGGATCTTCCGTATATACTTTCCATTATAAACAGGGTCCCGGGAATATTCTTAGTAAAACTCCAGTTTTCAGACTCACATTTCCCCCCTATATATGGAGCCTATATATTCTGTACTAGGTTGAAATCATAGGATTTGTATGTTGTTTTCAAGGTCTCTCAATAGCCAGCCTCACTGGATATTGTGAAAAGGTTGCTGCTCCAAGTGAACAATTGGGAAAATTACCTGAACTGGCAACTGGTCTATTGGCTTTACTCTCGTTCAATGTATTGTTTTGTTTAGTAATAGTGAGGTGTGTCATGTAACGAAGTAAAACTACTTAGTTTTTCTGTTTGAGAAGTTTTTTAAAGTAACAGGAAGTAACAAAGTAAAATTTCAACTGCCTACTTATTTGCAATAACCTACTTTTTACTTCATTACTTTCATTTATTTCACGATATTTTTGTTACTTATTTAGTCATAACATGACCTATGACTTAAGAGACAATTGATACAGTTACTGTATGAAACTCCTCATAATTTTGCAAACCTATTTTTGAAGGCTCACTTTGTTATACAGTGTATTAGCTGAAGGCAAGTGTTTTCTAAGATTCATCATAATTAAATTTTTAATCACATTAAATTGCATTGGGGACACTAACTTTGAGTCGGCTTTTGCTGAAGTTCAACAAATGCTTTGTTCAGTGAACTGAAGGTGGCAGCACATCTGGGCATCTGTGGATGCAGTGAATTTAAGATGGCAGCACATGTCTGTGGATGCAGTGAATCTTGTTCACTCTCTTGCATTGTGTATTTGATTCTCATATTTTGTGTTACAATAAATTTCTACTTTTACTTCAATTGCTTTTAGAAAGTAGTTTTACTTTTTACTCAAGTAGATTTTTACAAGTTAACTTTTACTTCCACTCAAGTAGTTTTGAAGAGGCTTACTTTATTTCTGCTCGAGTGCAAAATAAAATTAGTTCAATCACCCCTGGTAATAGTGTATAACACAGTACTGATTAGATGAGTTTATGATACTTTACTGGTGAACAGTATATACTTCAGGGCTGTTGTATTCTAATGTGACTAAGTGCTAGTGTTTACTGTACCAATCTGCCTTCATCTTTGCACCGCACACCTTCTTCTTTGTGTCTCGTTACACACACGTAGGTTGTTTATTATTTCAACCAACTTGTTGTTTATTTCTCACCACCTCGTCGCCAATATAATATATTTTAAACAAATGGCAGAACACGAGACGTTGACTTTCCACAGCTTTAGCCGGAAGTGCTTTTATTAGTTCAATAGAACCAGGTCATACAGACATAGTAATAATTTAAATTATTTACATTGCATTTCTTATGATAATATTTACGGTGAACAGTATATACTCGAGGGCTGTTGTGTTCTAATGTGACTATGTGTTAGTGTTTATTGTACCAATGTACATCATATGTTTCTGGATTAACCTATTAATTTATACAGTGTAACATCGTATCTACTCGGAGTTGTTTTGTTGACGACTTTAGTCGAGCTGTTTAGCCTTAACACTGGTTACGTTCGACACATACGGCCAAGTGGCATCTGTCTACTTTTTATGATATGAAGATTATGTGACAACGTTGATTGTTGGATCGATCATGAACTAAAATTAGTTTTTATTGTCTATTGAAAGGCGTATAAACCAATCATACATCGTCATTCTTTCTATTATCTTCTGTCATATATTTTAGGTATAATTATTAACTGATCTGTCTTCATTAAATTAACAAGTTTTCAATGTTCATGATGTGTAAATGTGAGTAAACAATGTTTACAGACGTGTCGTGTTGATTATAATCCTGGTGGCCATAAATTATATTACAGACACAATAACTATACTGGACGTTGGCTGAGTAATTTTAAGGCCATCTGGCACCCTAGACGAGAAGATCTCTTTATTGTGGGCAGCATGAGTAGACCAAGACAGGTAAAGATTTTTGTTAATCAACCCACATTCACATAATAAGGTTATTGACTCTTTTAGAAGGTAAACTTAATTATATACATGTATATGGCAGCTGATGATCAGAATTGTTTATTATTGATTCCAAGTATCAAACTCTTTCTTCTGGAGGACCTTCATATCTATTTTCCATGCTTTCTTTAGCTCTGTTCATCTGGTTTTCACTTGTTGTCTGATCCCAAAGTTAAAACTCATGCTGGGACTCGTGCCTTTTCAGTTGCTGTTCCTACTTTTTGGAATTCACTCTCTGGCATCAAATAGCATACTTTGTTTCCGTCAGCATTTGAAAACATGCCTTTTCAGACTCACTTATCCTTACTAAGTTTCCACTCCATCTGATCATTTGTTGAACTTTGCATCATACCTGGACTATGGGTTTGCCCAACTCCTCTACTAGGTGTGCCACTGAGCTCGATTCTTTTTGAGGATATTGGCGTTTGTAATTATTATTATTATAAAAGTCCTTGTGTCAAGGGATTTGTATCAGTTTTGTTGAATCTTTTATCAAAAATGTTAACGTAAATAACAGATGTACTATTTATCAAGAGAGCCATAGGTAACTCAGTTAATCATCAGTGTTACAGTGCAGGCAAACCAACTTTATTGTATCACAGCAGTATTATATGTTATTACAATATAATCATGCAAAATATTGTTTTAATAAATGTCAGAAGTTGTAATAGTTATGTTTTATTTAAAAAATGGTCAACTATATAGAAGTTACTGCAACAATTATTGTTAATATTTGCTATGCAGTGTAACCTATTATATAATGTGTAACACTCTTTTAACAGTTTCTAAGCTGACTGCCAGCTTTGCACTTATCAGATGTTTCAATTTATGGCCTTGTTAAGCAGCTATGTCTAGTTGACAACCATACATGTATTATGACAAAATGCTCCATGGGTGCTTATATCTTTTGAACATCTCAAAATGGAGGTGTTAATCTGATGCCTCTGGTTAGTCTCTGGAGAAATCTATCACTGAAGCCTTTTCTCCACAAGAGCCATTTACCACTAATGGCAGGGCATAGCGGTATTCCCCACACCCAATCACTGTAATGTACTTCAAACTGAACAATTTATACTCACCTTTCACGGTAAATAGCACAATTTGTCCTGGTAGGCCAACATACAAATACTAGTGTCTGACCGTACAGGTCCAGATTTGTTTTAGTTGCTGTGTTTTAGTTGTGTGTAAGACTATGCTGCCATGGATGTTTCTCTTGATTGTAGTATCTATAATATAGAGACAAACACAATTGTGTTTAGTCAGTGTGTTTTGTAAATACATCCACCTATCAGCATGTTGAAAATTATAAATCCATTTGTTTGTGCAACAATTTAAAAAGCATATATAGCACAGTTATAACATACATCAGCCAAATGACCTGATGTAGTACCACAAAAATTATTTAACATATTTCCAAGTACAATTTATCAGAAAATTTATTCCATTCTTGATGAACTGTTTATTTTACTAACTTGTAATGAATGACTATACTTAATTTCTGTCTGAAGATGGCATATTCTTGTCATTTCAGATTGAGATGTACAGTTCCACTGGCAAATTAGTGAAATGTTTTCAAGATGTAGACAACCTGAACTCTGTTTGTAGTCTAAATGCCTTTCATCCGAACAGAGATGTACTTGTTGGTGGTAACTCTAGTGGCAGGATGTTTGTCTTCATGTGATGATTTTTGTTTTGGTGACCTTCATTTATCATTGTCCAGAGTATTCCAATGGACTTCTACTCTTTTCATTCATTTGTATATTTTTGTGATATCCTTCATCCAATGGTAAATATTGTATTACGGGTGAGCAACATGCTGTTTCAGTATATAAAGTCATTGTAGTGATGCCCCATTGTTTGTCAATATACACATAATCAGCTCTTACTGATTCTGATGTCAGTGTATTTGTATTTCACTGTGTAATAATACCACAATATAATCTGATCTTAACAATATAATAAAATATACCACAATATAATCCTATCTTAACATTATAATAAAGTATACCACAATATAATCATATATCGCTGGCTTGCAGTGATCTAGACATATTTCCAGTGTCTGGTTTAGTATATTGTATGTATTTGTTCTAAAAAATCCAATCTATCA
This sequence comes from Paralvinella palmiformis, assembly GCA_025642065.1. Lineage (NCBI taxonomy): Eukaryota > Metazoa > Annelida > Polychaeta > Terebellida > Alvinellidae > Paralvinella > Paralvinella palmiformis. The sequence continues at coordinate 467,309 of JAODUP010000275.1, forward strand.
TAAACAGACCTCGGGGGGGGTACAGGTGAGTCTTGATGACCTGAGATGTTTACTAGCAATATGTAAACATATCACCCAATGTAATCATACTTCACTGTGTAATCACAGCACAATGTAATCATTTCTCACTGCGTTATCATATCATTCATAGAATCATACTTCAATGTAGTAGCATCTCTTGAAGTAAAATAACTGGTTTAGTTTGATAATTATTACAATATCAATATGTTTATATGTTCTGAACTTATTTCTTATAGGTGAATTCACTTAATAAGTGATTGTGAATTGCTCAAGTAAATCCTATCCCAGATATGTTACCTGATATTTGTGTATTTTTTGTGATCTATACAATATTAAGAGGTATATTGCCAATTGAGTGCCCCCCCCCCAAAAAAAAACCCAACAACAACAAGATGACACATTGAGCCTGTGGGAGAGGAAAGGTTGAATACAGTTCAATCGTATTGTACCAAAAGTACTACCTCTTTGTTAAATTTGATTGTCATGAGGACCTTATTTCTTATTACTCGACCATCACATATATTGGCATTTTGTAATACCTAATATAGAGTACTTACTATTATTACCCAACCTTTATAAAGTAGATTAATAGCACTCTCGGTTGATCATTCATTATATAATAAATGTGTTTGGGAAAAGAAAATCTTTTTATTACAAGATCAGAAATAATCGAGGGGATTGTTGTTAATCTCATTTAGGGTATACAGGGCTGGAGCTATAGAAGATGCTGCTTACTGATGGATGAAGCATCTGACCACCTGGAGGTCTATGATAGCTGTGTGCTACTAAAAGTATTATGGGAATGCCCTACAAGATTGGGAAGTTTTAGATTGAGAGTCATTTTATTAAACATGTCAACAAAAATAAGCCGATGGCCAGACATCAAGTAAAATGTTTTCTTTTAGTTTTACGTTGATCTAATTGCGTGTAATGGTATGGGAGAAGTTGGGGGAGGTTCGACCAGGCGGGGAGAATCGACCACAACTTTAAAACCCTATTCGTTATTTATTATAGTTAATAGTTTTAGGCTGGAACATAATATATTGCTGAATCGTTGTTTTGTGTTTAGTTTGAAACAATTAGCGACTGAAAGTGGTTGTGTAAAAATTTGAACTTTTGTCGCTAGGTGTCAACATTTCAAAAATCTACACTATATATATATATATACACACGTGTGGTGGATCCGCCCAGCACTGTGGTCGAACTTCCCCTCCCGCCACTTTGCTTATATAATTAACCTTTACAACAATAGAAACATTAAACATCAAGGGAGCGGTAGAAAAGTACTCGCTGTATATCGTGTATACCACAATCAAACCAAAATCAAACCTCCCCACTTCTCCCCTAGTACATATCCAGAGTGAGCCCTATTTACTGTGTATCTGATACTATCATGTGGCCGACATCGATGGTGTGTAGCCAAGAGAAGGGTTTCAGTGTTGCGTTACGCCTTCACAAGTGAATGACTTGACCCATTTATATCTTCAATGTTGCATTACGCCTTCATAAGTAAATTACTTGACCCATTTATATCCATCCCTCTTTATTCATTCAACATATATCGCATATAATATAAAAACAGAATTCGCATAACAGTTACAGTGCCATTGATTATTTACAAAGAAGAAACACGGTATTGGATAAAACAGGAACAAATATACAGCATGCTAACAACAGATGACGTATATACGTAAACCTTTGGATAAAATAGGTTTGTGGATATAAAATGGTTAAAAACTTGTGCAGAATGGTCTGTTTCCCTAACTACCAAGCTGTTATTTAACTCCGTACTGACATTTCTTATCGCATTCTATATCCTGCTCGTTGTAATGAAGGAAAAGTATGATAGATGTACAAACAATGATGGACGACCGAGTCTACAGAGTCTACAGATTCGTGCAAAAGTACAACCCTAAACCAAACAGGATTTTATGTGGCCACCTTAAAATCAGACTATAAATAACACAGGCTGGTAAATATTCAAATTTGTTCTAAATACAGGAAAACCCTGTATAGAGCAATGATGATCGCACGCAGAAACATTTATTCGGAGAAACACGCTGAACACCAGAGGAAGACGGAGACATCTAGAATGTGTTCTGTGGTGCCAAATGAGGAACTGGCCTATAATGCAGAGATTAATTTTTAATAGCACTCCACCAGTTGCTTCACTCAGAAACACAAACTTTCATTGAAGAAATGACTGTTTAAAGTTTCTCTAAATTATATGCCAATAACAAAACGCCCTGGCTTTGTTTCGCCAAGACAACATGCATCACATAATAAGCAATGTTACATAAATATGATTAACATAATAAATGTATATTAATGAACTCCATATTAACACAAGAATCAATTTAGTCCGATTGGAAACAGTTGCCTAATCTTGAAAACCCATGTTATTCATTGATTCATGCCAACACTCAACAAGTACGGTTTTTATTTTATCATCAAGGGAGCTGTATTGCACATATTTGTTTTATCCTTGCTGACATGTAACCTTATAAATCAATTAACAAAGATTCTCTCTCGTTGACTATCTATTTCTCAGCAACATAATCATCTACCGAATAAATACAGAACTAAACATGAATCAACAGAGGTTCAGCTGATTGCTCTTCTTTGGTATAATTTAATTAACAATTACTGTATCTTGCCATTTGTTAATGCAGAACAGCACAGATCTGATCGAGAAAAATTTACCAGCATCGTATAATTATCCTGATCTGATTGGTCACAGAACTCTGGCTTATCATAACTAGGTTCAAGGTTAAACAATATGTGAAACGTGATTGGTTGACACGAATTCAGCCAATCTGAACTATATCTAGCACGTCATCCCTCAAAATGGCTGCTACCTTTCATCAAGCAAAAGGGTGCTATTAAACCATAACTGTCTCTTCATAAAGATAATAACGGACTGTGTCAGTCAGTCTGCTGTTTACGTTTATCCTGTGTAAACATTTGTTTGAGAAAATACAACAACATATACCCAATAAACACGAGAAACTGAAGACGATCAACTATTCACGATTAACTTCATCATCATCATACACAGGACTATACAAGGCCAACTATAGATGATCTTATATGAGCAAATCAGATATTACTATATAAACAAATAATTAATATTTATGTACATCTTTACATTAACATTCAACAGTGATTTGTTTTCAGTATAATTTACACACAGACACACAAACAGACATCATGATTATGGTGTGTCACAACTTAGTATTTGCAAGTAAGACTGCTATTACTGATACCATAAAATAACATCAGTTATGTACATCATGAATAATAAAATAAAACATATTATATGTACACATATAAACAGTTAACACATTTGCAGCAGCATTTATCAACTGGAAATCTAAACTACTGGTAATTAATTTATATATATATATTTACCACTCACACATTTCTCGCAGCACACATAAATTAACAAAATATATATCTGGCATGCACTTTATACACATTTTACAATTATTATTTATAAATATCATTACCTGTGCGACTCGTAGTAGACGATAGCGATATAACCATATAGTCTTCAATTAAGTATCTATATTTAATACACACATTTTATCTCCAGAGCAACTTGTCTTTACTGTTTCTTAAAACCATCCAACATATGACAATAAAAAGAATAATCAGTGATTTGCTAAAATCTATAAATAAAAGATTGAAATGAAAGTCAGTTTAAACATGCTGACTGTGGGTTAGAAGTTGACTATAAATATAAACATTTGGTTAAAAAAGCCATTGGTATGCTACATAAAATGGTTAACAAATAAAGCATTTCACCCCATTCATAACGTAGGTGTATGCAGATTCAAGCATGTGTTTGTGTTGGTGTGTGTGTGAGAGAGAGATACCCACAAAAAGAGAGCAACTGTTCTTCACACACACAGGCATTTCCATGCAACCGTTTTGTGTGACCAGATGCACTAGGCCGGCAACTGAACCCTGAATCGCCTCGACCCAATTTCAAAAATGGGATAGAACATGCTCTGGGCTTACACACAGGTGGCGCCACTGAACTGCTAAACATACAAGTGTATCGCGAAAATAAATAGTAGTAACTGAATTGTTACCTACGTCCACCCACATAGTACATGTCTATAAGAAGTTAACAAATCAACAACAGTCTATACACAACAGAGCATATATAATACTGTTATACCTCAGCTATACCTCCAGTATGGTATGGCTATGATACTATATTATTAATTATATTTCTCTACAATGATGTTGCTGCCTCTCGTGTAACATCTTCTGTGGACCCATCACGAGTTAACACTTCACCTTAGTAGAGCTGACATCCGCCATAAATACAATCATCTGTGTGGTTGTGCGGGCCAGTACTGTTGATGTGTTGCCATGAATATGGAACTGGAAAAGAAGGAAAATTTATCAGTTCTTGAAAATGAAATAGATTCGTCGATATAATGACATCCGTTCGATCGATTCACCAAAGTCAGATATAAATGTGTATTCTGTCATAGCTATTATTATTTTAATTTACCAATATCAGCATATTATTATTATTATTACAAGTGATTATATAGAATATTGATGTAGATAATAGAGCTGAGTGTAAATCATCTAATAAACTATCTTCTAATAATAACTTTATATATCACAACAAACTGATAGATATAAAGTGAGAGATCAAAAATTAAGTGATGAAATATTGATGAAAAAATATATTATATTCTGCCATATATATACAGAGAGCAGAGAAACCCTAATCATTTATTGGTTACTGTATTACGACTGCTTCTATATATATATATATATATATATATGGGTCATTCCATATAAATTCAACCAATGTTGACCACTTCAGATTGTATTAATATTTTTTAAATATTAACTAACATGTATATGATGAGACCTGATACAATTTTTAGGTTACACCACTTTGAAGTGCAATGGGGTACCTCTAATTATACCGCTTTCAAGATTGAGCTTAATATTTAGCTCTGTTTGAACCCCGATCACTTTTTAATTCATTGATAAAGAGACATGAAACATTCAGGGCTTAAAGCTGTGTCATATGTCTGTCTATAATTGCAATAACATTAAGCTACGATTGGCAGGTTAAGTCAAAAAAATTATTTTGTCCAGTTCAGCTGTTTTTTCTACCAACTTTGCAAGTCAATATCTTCAGAACCATCATACATGTAGTAAGCAATGTTCAAACTGTACAATTTGAATTTCCCCGGCTACTTCCATTGCAGCGCCAGCTACTCTGGTCCAGCGAAATTACACCTACTTGGTTTAAGCTCGGCCTGAGGCCTCACTAAATATGTTCTCCTATTACTCTAGTTCAGTCTCCTCCTACTCTAAAACTAAATGAACACCCTGCTCTAGAGTAATAATAAAATGAATGGCAAGAATACTCATATAACCTGCTCTCATAATTTAACCACAGAAATCTTAAAATTATGACACAGCTTTCAACTGTGAAAGTTTCATGTGTCTGTGCCAATTATAAACAAGTATCAGGGTTCAAACAGGGCTAAATATTAGGTGCAATTTTAAAAGCGGCATAAGTTGACACTTCGATGCGGTGTAACATGTGAAAATATTTTATGAAACCTAAAAATTGTGCTGAAACTCATCATATACATGTAGTTGATATTTAAAAAATATAAATACGATTTTAAGAATTTGGTACATTTTATATGGAATGACCCATATATATATATATATATATATTAAACAGCACTTACTCCTCAACTAAAGTTAAAGGTTCTAATTACTATGATCAAATCAAATAGTATATAATCATGATGTTTTATACAATGTTTTTCCTTAAGAATGTGTATCAGTTGATGTTTTCAAAACTCTTTTGTTTAAATCTGATTTTAATTAACTGAGTTGCTAGTTTGGGTGCTAAATAAATATTATTATTATTCATATTTGATCATGCATGTAGCTAAATTACATCTGTAGACTGTCAGTTTATACTATAGTCTACTTCCATCCACATCTCACTAAGTACCTTTACCAAGGTATATCAAAACACAGCTGATTGATAAAGAATGTTTACCTATCTCTGTGCAGTATATTCATTTTGTAATTGTTTGAGTGACTGGAAGTACATTCTCCTCAACCAAATCACAGGTAAATATTACTGAAAGATGGCTCCCAAATACCCTGGTAATAGTTGCTTTCAGAGTATTTTAGTATTCAAGTGTTTTTAACATCCTACTTTACAATATAAATGTAGCAGTTTAACCTCAACACTGACTGATAAGTTTTTGTGACAAATGGGTGATAGATAACACGCCTGAGAATTTATGAGAGAAGACATTAATGTTTGAAAACTTAAATGTCAATGTATCGTTGTTAACGAGTACACAAGTTAAATAATAATAGCTGGTAGTCACAATCTCTGTGTTAATTATATAACGTTTAATAATTATAACAATTGTTGTAATTGCTGTTCTTTTTTCAAAGCATTTCAAATCTTTTTAGACATTTTTTTTTTGGTGGCAATTAACTTGCTCAATGAACAGTTAAAACCCAATAAGTTTTCTAAAAATCAACATGTTGACTTTATTCCAAAGTTGTATCTATTATGAAGGAAATAAAATAGAACTTTCCTGGCTCAACTACTTTTAGGTTAGATACACTGTAACCTTAACAGTTAACATGTGTGAGTGGATGAAGTTTATCTGGAGAACACCAGATATATTTTACTGGGAGTAAATAAAAAAAGATGAAAGAATTAACATTTCACTTATGTGGATCTACCTGTTAACTAAATATAGATCTCCATCTGTATCTAGTTACTGGAATTACGTGGTAACTAAACGCTGTCATAAAATTTGGACCAATAGCTAGATTCTGATCAATAACAGATATCTATCATTTTACCATGTGACCTAGATTCAACATGGTGAGTGTTACAAAAATACCAAAAAAATATTTTTGGTGATTCAACAGATAGTCAGTTTGAACCAAAATAGGTCTAAATAAACAGACTCAATGACGGTCTATTCATTCACACATTATATATATATATTGCCATCTTTCAAGTAATACTTTAGTCAATGACCTGAGAAAGATGTCGGTATGAATCATCAGTAGTTTCAATATAATACATTCTTGACAAATATGAATAATAAATTATCTACAAATTGTAGACTTCATATGACCCATATCTTATTTTACATCTGAATTCTTGTGTCCTTATTTATCTGTAGGTACCAACAGAGCCAATCAGCAGAGTTAGAGAATCTAGGTCACCATAACCATAATTAGCAAGTCATAAAAATACATATTCATGACTGACTCTTGAGGGCATTGCACTGAAACACATTAATACATTCTACCATAGAAAGTTCCATCACAAAAACAACATTCTTACCTGTACTTGGCTGGTAAAGGTTTATAATTGTTTGAAGATCATAACAGCGTCAATATTTAATATACTGTATTTACTCCACAATCAAATAATTAATTCTAAGATTGAGCTGAATAAAATGGTAAACCGATTAATTAAAACGTGACCTGTTTGTGCTGTCAACACATATTATTGTTAGAAGTGCAAAAAGTTATGACATATTTAAAACAAATGCTTCAATAAACCATAAATTGCTCTGTGTGTGTGTGTGTGTGGAATAATATGATATTTATCATGGGCTTGGTTATATCACATGCATATAGGTTTGCTGATTACCATTATGCCAGTATGTATCAATACATTGAATTTGTGGTCAATATGTTTTATGTGCAATCAATATTAACTTCGTATTAAGCATGTAACCTACTCAGTTTAAACTTAAAAAATGATTTTATCATAAATAAGTTTATATATCTGTCAGGTTTTTCTTCTCTGAATGGCTTCACTAGAGTAATTGAAACTGTGCTTGTGTGTGTAATATATTTCTTTAAAAAAACAAACCAATCCATGATCAACCAATCAAAATGATTCAAATTTATACTAACTAATCACAGCTATCACACAATAAAAACTAATCAAACTGATTGGACTGGCACTTATGAGCCACAATAAAAAAAAACACATCTAAAACACAAATATTAAGAATTAGATCAATTATCAAGTTTTGATCATGTTCCAAAACATGATATTTTGATAATTACTTTTTGAAGGAATGAACTGTGAATGAAAATAATATTGGATGAATATATAAAGTAAATATGGTATCGAACCAGCCCTACCTTGTATAATTCTCTGGCCATACTTAATACACTCTACTGGTATAACTGTATCACAAGATGCTGCAGGTATGTGATGTTTATGTTTGACTAGTCTCATCATTTGGTGAGCCGTCGGTACACCACTTCCAATGTAATGAAATGATTGAATGAAGCCCCGTCCTCGGCTGTAACCAATCCCACAGGAGCTGTCTGTGTTCTGTAATGCATGCAAAGAATCAGATAATAATCTCTGTTTTGTTGACTCGGGTTCACAGACTCCGTGAGTACACACCATCAGATCACTTGATGATAACTGAGATTCCTGAGAGCAAGATGCAATTTGCGGATCTTGTTTCAGTGACCAACCCTCACTGACGTGTAATGGAGTATGATTTCCATCTTCCTCGTTCGATGTCATACAACTGCTAACTTTACTCGAAAAACAATCCATGGATGTTACATCTGACGAAGATTCTCCTTGGTTCGATAGAGCCTCATTATGAGGTATGACTCCCGAACAGCTCAAGCTGCTACCAGCGGGTGGCTCGGCCTTGATGAGCACCTGACTGCAACAAGCTGGACAGTATATGTAGTGTTTTTTCTCCTGCCCACTGCCTTCTGTTTTTATCCGAGTCAGCAGACGTGTTTCACCATCCATTGTCCCATCAGTATGAGACTTGTCAGCATTACTAAGAAGGTCTGGAAGGATACAATCCCACAGCGATCTCCTTTTAGACTCCATTGGCATCTCAGATTTGATCAGTTTTCTCTCAACCCCTCCAGTCACAGAGGTCAACTTCATCAAACCATCGGTTGGCGACTCTACGTAGACACCGGAGTCGCATCGGTTTATTACCAAACCCGAACTTCCAGCCAACTCGCATTGGTCATTGAGTTTTTCTGGTTCTGGCTGTTCTAGTTTTACGTTGTAGGTGGTGTCATCAACGGCCAGACTACTCTTCTGACCTTTTAAGGTTTCAGGCCTAACTCGGAACTTAAACTTGTTCAGTTTGGCTGCAAAATCATTAATGGCATTTCGGGCACTCATCCTACCAGTCTCACTTCCTGAAGTCGGTTCCTGCTTCATGTTTGCCTCACACTTTAACATCTCTCCATCAGATATGGATCCCTGTTGGGATCCTTCTGGTGGTGGGATCAAGGAATCCAAGAATGATCGTGTCTTTAATAAGTTCACTGTCATTTTTTCAGAATCTTTATTGGTGATCTCCTTTTTGATATTATCCAATTCTGGCTTAAACAGCTTGTTGCTGTTGACTTGCTGAGATGTACACAGATTAGTTACCAATCTACGGATGTGACGACACACCATTCTCTGGCTTTCTGGTGTTTCTCTCTGGAATCCTTCGAGTTCTTTACGCTGTACCGACTGGCTAGTTCTGCCTCCAGCTGTGTCATATGACTCGTCATGCAATACCTGGTCAAGTGACCCACTACTGTGATAACCAACATCGTCATCGGCATCATTGTCGAGAATGAGATGCCGTCGATGTACCAGGCCAGGCCTCCTACGTTCGGGTGACTCACAGCGGTTAGAAGCGTCAAAGCTCTTCTGATGTTGAAGACATCCAACAGTCAGGCAGCAATCTGTAGTTACTCCAGTACTTGGACGTTTGACAAAAGATGCTAAATCATTCTGTTTCAGTTCTGTTACAGTTTGTTCACATTGCACATTCATTTCTTGTTGTATATCAGTGGCAGTGTTTATTTCTAATGATATGTCCTTCTCGAATTCATGACTACCACTAGCCTGATTACAGGACAGATTTTCACAAAATTCCTGGACACCTTTTGATGCAAAATCCTTTCGATGACGTTTCCTTTTCCATCTACCACGGGATGTCTTTGGCTGTGTTACTGCTGTTCCCTTCTTGTCACCGTTTTTACGCTTGCCAAACTTGACTTTTTTACCTTTCGCTGGATCCTTCTTTGATGGCTTTCTTTTAACTTTAACTTTTCTAGAACCGGTTGAATGACCCTGAAAGTCAGTTGGGATCTGTCGACCTCTTCCTTTTTTAGGTGCCCTTTTTGCTGTCTGTGATCCAATTCTCTTTTGCCCACTACACTTCTTCAATGTTGCACCCTTTCCACGTGTCTTCTTGGGTTTCGCCTTTCCGGCTGACATTTTAGCGGTAGACTCAAGATTTCTGTCAATAGTTTCTGTAAGGATGCAATAATTTTTCGTTTTGTTTGCTGTATCAGTCAGACATGCAGATCCTTGAGGAAGTACCCTTTCACTGCCGTCAACGGCTTTATCAACTTCTTCACAACAGTTAAGTAAAGTAACGCTAACCATCTGATCACTCTGCTCAGCCTGTTCAGGATCAACATCTTCCATTTTCACCACCATCTTGGCTCTCTTACACCGTTTCCTAGTTCTATGATTAAACAGCTTGTTATAATTTTTCTTCTTTCTCTTGCCGAGCAATTCTGACTTTTGGCTCTGTTCCGTATTTTTCAAACTGGCAACAATACCGCTTGGAAGCAAAGCTTTGGCTAGATTATTCTTAACGCAACCATTGGACTGCTTCACTGGCTCCAGGAAAGAGTCTTCAGTTTTCATATCTCCAGAAGTCATCTGCTCAACATCATCGCTCTGGGATTCTTTCTTTATAAAATCAAATGTCTTCGTGGGAAATTTGCTGTGTTGTAAATGTGCTCTGCCATGGGTCACGAGGTGACTTCCTGTCAAAACAATAAGATATTAATGATTAGTCATCGTACTACATTAGCTAATGAACAAATAAAAAACATTAATTTAAAAAGTATGCAAAACTTTATCCAATTTATTATATATTAACTAAAGGAGTTCAAAAATGGTGATTTTATTTCTCAGGCCTAAAAATCGACAACCATATTAAAATTAGCATTTATCCGACCATTAATCAATGGATACTTGGTAATTGCTACTAATATTATTACAGACAGACAACCATTAGATTGAGTTGATAGGCGAGTGCTATGAAATGGTTAGCTACTTAAATGGTTTCATCTACATTCTGTGTTGTTTATATGTGGGTTATATGTACACAAACTTGCAGATGTACATCTGAATGGACATGGAACAGGCGTACCATTTTATATCTGAATCTGGATAATTATTAGCTTACGTTACCACAGATTATTTGCCATATATCTGTGTGGTAATGTGTTCAGTGGAGCATGACCACGCACACCAGAATATTAATGCTGGGGCTGATGTCACAGGTTGTTAATGAGGTCAGTCAACCACGGCACAACACATTGCTCGAGTTCAATCTATGCATGCGATGGTCCAGGAGAAGGCTGCTAATTAGGTCAATACTTGGTGTTCTGATTGAATGTTGCTCTGGGGTCAAGTTCAACTCTGTTTACAAATTGACAAGAGTAGATATTGACAACCTCAGACGACTGACTGTACCTGACACCCCAACATTGGATAGCCCCATAACTGATGTCTCCTTGGTTAATGCTAGCAGATCTCAATCCATAGTAACTATACTGTGTCCCCGCGCGAGGTGCTACATAATGTCAGAACAGGGAATGTCCAATCAAATTGGTCATCGTGTTAAAACAAGCAATCTTCGCGGGATAGACTACGTCAATCATAACCCAATACCAAAGAAGTTTCTCAACATCCATCATATAGATCCCAGATCTGTCAAGAACAAGGCCATTTCTCTGTGTGACTATGTGTTGTCTAACATCCTTCATATGGTTATATTAACTGAAACACGTTTTGGCAGTAATGTTGATAAAACATGTATCAGTGAACTTGTTCCCATTGGATATACCATGAAACATGTCCCCTGCAAGGGCAAGTAAGGAGGTGGTGTGGCCCTTATACACAAAACTATCATTTCACAATTTGAACGCATGGACTGTTATATGGATTTTGATGGATTAGCCATACATCTGGTCGTGATAGACTGTCCTCCAACCTCCAAAGTGAATGGACCCCGGAGTAGGACGTTCCTAGATGATGAATGGCCCACTTTCCTAACCAGGTACGTAACAACCCACAAGAATAGACTCATCGATGGTCTGTAACTTGAACTTTCATCTTGATGTTAAAGATTATTATGATGCCGAAAGATTCATCAGTAACCTGGAAACACGCGGTCTACAGCAGCATGTACACAGGCCAACACACGTCCATGGTCACACCCTCGATGTGGTCATCACCAGGGATACTAACAACCTTATGTCGGACACTGACGTCACTGACCCTGGACTTTGTGATCACATGGGGAGGCTAACATGAGATCATCTTGCAGTGACCTTCACAGCAAACACTGCCAGGTCATCGTGAGCATAAATGGCAAACATCTAGACTGACTGTTGATCACAAAATATACGGAAGTCGGTGTGTAGTCATGAACAAATTATTGAGAGAATCGAGTGTTGTACTACTTGGATAAAATGAATGCTTGGTGACGCGACACCAAAAGCATCTATCGAATAACGAAGCATATCTTGGGTGACAATGGCATCCCCTCCCTACTAAATGGAGGGACACCAAAAAACTAGCACAGCAGTTTAGTAATTTCTTTACACAGAAGATTGATACCATCATACATAAATAAAAATCCTACCGCTCATGACAAATAATAAATACTTCAAAGGAGGGAGTTACGTTCCCAGAGACTTCAAGTATGCTCATATCAGGCCTCTCCTCGAGAAGCCAGGACTGGATCCTGATACACTGAAGCATTATAGACATTTAGCAAAAAAAAAATTTTTAACAATGAAATAAAAGATTTGTCGAAATGAAATGTAAAATTTGTTTAATTTAACTTTTTGGCATTCCTTATCAATAAATGTCAGATGTCAGATGATAGATACAAAAAGAGGGTATTTTATAACAAAAAGGGATGGATCAGAGCATAATGAATTTACATAAGATTATAAACACATCACTCACCTGAAGTATTACTGAGCCGTGTAACTGAACACTTACTACGGGAATATTTCTTTTTTGGACCTTTCTGTCCAGATCTGGCAGCAAAACTATCTATAAGTTTGTCCAAGCTCAGCATAACTCTGTTTGATTTTGTGTGACCAACTACAGATATAGAGATTAGATATATGTATCAGTAGAATTAATTTTTATTTATTGTAATAATGATGATGATGATGACGACGATGACAACAATACTCTAAACTAACGAGACCCATTCAAAGCTGTTGTATATAGAACTCCACATTATATAGTATCTAAACTAAGTTATAAAGTTTGAAAGGTGTTTTTTTATCTACCCAAAGAGTGATATAATTAGTGAGTATTAAAATAAATGTTAAACATTCTACATTCAATAGCAGTTAAAATTCCCAAATTCCAAACCAACATAAAGAGAGCGAGAAAGAGTGTGAGAAAGAGAGAGAAACTCAGAGAATTATTTCCATATTTTACATCAATCTTAATTATAGACACAGCCCTTTCACTCAAGGGTAAATACCTTTTCTTTCAGTAGCAGCAGCATCAAGAGAATTCTCTCTGACCTTTCTACACCCTTGCTTCTTTTGTTTCCCTTTTTTCTGTGACCTCTGTACTGTTGGCTTCTTTATAACTAGAGGAGGAGGCTCAACGGGAACTTTACTTGTATCTCCATCTCCAAGCCAAGTACCTAAAGATATTGATTAAATAAACAAGAGAAATTCAATATTAATAATGAACTATGAGTTAGGCCTCACCGACCTAAAAATGATGACGGAGATCTAGTTACAATAACCATTAATACAATAATAAATAACGGATTTATTTGCATAGATTCAGAGGCCTTGTTATACAGTGACAGAGGGGCGCAGTGGCTCTGCCCCTTCTACTGCCATCCCTGCCCTGCAGAATCTTCAACCCTGCCCCACAATTCCCCCACTGATATACCGCCCCACTTATAAACCAGTGTTGATTCAAGGATTGTTAGGAAGTGGGCCTCGGATGTCAGGTCTGTTGATGAAGTCGGCCCCGAAGTAGCCGGACAAGTGCCAAAGGTGCGAAGTTATTCATTTCACCATGATTGTTGATGGTTGTCATGACGATACTTGTAAAAACTTAGAAGATGCGCCCTCATTGGCCAATTTTCATGCATTTTCAATGTCTCAGCCAATCAAACAACACATAATAATGCATGATACAAACTAAGTTACTTCAGTAAGTCATTCATTACTCGGAATATTAGTGTACGATCACCTGAAACAAGCCATAATAGGCTCATGCATGCTTAGTGCTCAGCTTTTTATCACTCGCATACATGGCTCCGTTGCTCGGCTTGCGGCTCCCCGTCTAAGCATCAGAAATACACATATTTGGCACATGCTCTTTGAGTGCTCAGGCCTTTAATGCCAGGGAACATGGTTCCAATGGTCGACTGGCCAACAAAATCCAATTTTTTTGGCGTCCCTCATCTAAATTTCACTGGAATCCCATAAAAACGCATCTTAGAATTGGCCTGATAAAATTACTGCTGATAATTTATGAGAGTTGACATATTATGTATAACTATACAAAACTGTTCCAGATAATGTCTGTTGTTGATTTATAGCCACTTTAGATAATACAAAATGATCATACAAAATGTTTAAAAAAAACATTGCATGACAACATTTCTGCTTTAAATAAAATTCTGTAAATCTGTTTTGCATAAATCTGTGATTTCCACAATTCCTTTAGTTGTAATCTTTGATAATAACAGATGTCTCATTATAAATATCCTTTGTGCATAAATACCACTAAATTGGAAAACACAGGTACACACTGAATTATAAACCAATGATTGCGCAATGAGCTCACATATCATACATAATACATATAAAACAATGCATCCTTGATGTGCAACTTATGTAACATATATTATGCATATTTTATTATTTAAAGTGACTGTCTTTTTCCTTTACTGATCGGGTGGTATTCAAATGGTGTTTATATCTAACATGGTACACCAAACGTTTGTGTTGAGTGTTTTCATTGGTCAATTGCATTGAAAAGCCACTATCATAACAATTATATGTAGTGTTGCCGTTTCACTGTCACTATCCTTATCAGAAGTTGAAAGACTCTTCAGTCATTTAAAGCTGACAAAGTCAGATTGACGTGCCAGTCTTGGAAATAAAAGACTGAACCAATTGCTAAACCTAAATAGGGGAGTCAATTAAATATGAGACAGAAGTCAGGTGTGCCAGATTGATACAGAGGAGACTAAGATTTCACTCTCATGTTCCAGTGGCTAGTTTAAAGTAAACAGGGCCAAATGAGTATGAGCACAATGTTATTGTAACTTATAGTGTGCAGTGACATTTTACCTCAGAAGTAGGTGTACTTGCATATATATATATATATATATATATATATACCTTAAGAATTGACATGTTCTCATTCACTTGTTACAGTAAAATACTTACTAAATGAGTAAAACTGTGATGGACTCAGAAATTAAATAATTCATTTGCATATGTACATGTTCTTCACTTTGTCATTATTGTATACATACCATGTTATTACATTTGTGGACCATTCTTCACATGAATGTGTTGAAATTTAATCCTCAGTCAAATAAGTATAATAACGCATAATAAGACTGATAAAGATACATAATTATGTGTAGTGATTGTTTAAAGGGAATTAATACAGAATCAAAACTGAGATGCATAGTTCTTGTCCTTTAAAATTCTTATTACTATCTCAATTTCCTCCCTGTTTTCACATCCCCACACTTCGGAACCACACAGCAAGATAGGAACTACAAGTTTATGGAATAATTCTAATCTGATGGACAATAGCATATCGTCACACTTGGATCAGTGCACATTTGGATCACAATGCTAAAGTTTTCAAAGTCTAACCCCATTTCAATCTTGAAGTAAAGGTAATACCTAGACATTTGTAATAGATAACCGTTTCTATACTTTTGCTTTGATAAAACCATTTATCATTTTTGGTCTGAGTGTTCCGCCGTTGTGAAATACCACGATCTTCGTTTTGGTGTTATTTTAATAAGATCTTATTTCCATGAAGCCAAATTGTTGTTCATCTTTTAGATGATTCAATGCTAAAATAAATCACCTCTAACAACATGTATCACACCCTGTTTTGTGTGTGATTTCAAGTTTTGATTGGTTTGGCATTATAATTGCTAATACCCGTCTAATTGTCTGGCCTCAGATGAAGCAGACATTGTTTTCAGTTTCCATGTGTTTTAACAGTCTAATTACTGCATAAAAAACTTATTTTAAAGTAGAGTACACTCTAACACAGAAGTACCGGAGAGATTGAATTAATGCCGGTCAAAAATACCTGATCTACCAGTACAAGTGTACAACCCTCCCCCCGCACCTGTTACTGTCATTACTTTATGTCTACATCTTGAGAGAAAAGAATTCAAATACCGAATTCACTATTCAGTAAACTGACTGTTAATGCTCCAATAACTGGTTAAAATACATCCCAGATACTACTGCCAATGACAGGTTGTATTACATGCCCCGATGAGTATATAAAATACCCTATATACCTGTCTCTCTCTCTCTCTCTCATTATCTGACATATCATCTAGATAATGCACTGTCAATGATGATTCATACTAGATCTGAGAGGTGGTTTCAAGTTTAGTAAATTGTAAACACAGAAACAGACACAGAACGGTATATATCTCTCTCAAACAACAATACATTTGAGTGTTGATATGATAATACATCATCTTGACCAGCAAAAAATTATACTCATCTGAAACAATCCATCAAAGTTTTTTAAACTCATACTCAGCCATGTGTTAGTGAACCACAGGAACTTATTATGTTAATTATTTAATTGTATTAGTATCATACCATTTCTAATATATGTCCCTAAGATAAATAAGTGAACTATTAAGGTTGTCTTCTGTGAATCGTAATTTGGAAGAAAATCCAATTTAAAACAAAACCGTTTTATATTACGTGGAAATTAACTATAATCTACCGTTGTTGAGGTGTAGCACCATCTATACTAATAATAATAATGGCCGAAATGGCAGTTATTTTACGTGGCTTAGCTACCTGAAATGAGGGAGACGCATATCATATGTAATATACTGCTTCACCATGGGGCTAACTTTAAATAAATCTAGAATTTACAATATATGAGATATTCAGTGGAGAAAACCTCGCCAGTTGCTTGGCTGCACGAAAAACTCCTCCTACTATAGTGCCAATGCCGGGATTCGAACCTCTGACCTCCGGCACAGCATGACCATGAGTAAGAAAGTCCCACGCTCTTACCCACTAAGCCATAAAGGGACTCTGTATGTGAGCTATTTATACTAAGTTGAAAATGTTATTTGCTAAATATAGAAACCAATTAAAATGTAGCCAACCTTGTTGATCACAAAATACGCCAATAAACATTTTTTTATTGATAACAGAAAACAAGATTAATGGATAGACATTGTTATAAACCCCTTATAATATAATAATCCTCATACTCCCAGACATTAACATCAAAACAATATTCAAATTCCACACTTAAAATGTAACTTAAAACCCAATTTATCATCATCATCATATAGATAAGGATTAAAATAATATTGCTGAAAATATTATTTTAAAAAGTAGACAATGTACTACCTGGTATGTTTATTTCATTACTTAAGTTTATAAACATATATTTAGGTCTTTTATAATTCATATTGTTTTGTTTAGTTTTTAGCTCAAATCGCAGATATACTTTCATCTTGCCATCATAATTACAATGATGATTGATTATTTACCATGTTATTTCATGTTAAACTATTAATATTATGACATATTTGAATAAAAAATATCTATTGCATGTTTTTATCCCCATTTCTTACAGTTTCAACCATATATATATATATATATATATATATATATATATATATATATGCTAATTGTCTTATATGTTATACTGATGTAAGTGGCTATGGTCATGCCACACATAATGGATTACATATGTATAATTATTTAAATATTCAAACAATTTCCAATCTATTAATATGTCATATAATATATTTAAATGGAATATCAGTTTTTTTGTGTGTATTTCTGAAAAGGGGTGGTCCTTTTACAGCCGTAGTTGACCATTTTATTCCCATTCAGCATCATATTATGTTGTTTATCTCCATTATAACAACTTCCTCTGCTTCGTATAATGGTAATACAGTTAGACAATAGACACACACAAACTCTCTCTCGCTCCCCCCCCCCCTTCAACTTAACTACCTATTATCTATACAAACAAACTGTATAATAATTTCTTTGTTTTCTTTATTATTTACACACTTTTTATTATAATTGATAACCAGATATTTGAGGGTTTTAACCTGCCACCTCTAACTAATTTATTAAAACTATTTATAGGTTAGTGTCCCTTTTTAGATATTTTTCATTATTTCAATAACAATAATAATAATAATGATAATAATAACACATTTACTAAGCATTATATCTCCAGCGTGACATTCATGGCTTCCATACAAAAGAGAAAACTCTTAAATTTCTGTAGTTATAAGACTTATCACCTTATGGTATTGTCTCATACAAAAAAAACCATAAACCATAATTAATAAAACTTCAGACATATATCAGATATATTTTATAGATAAAGCATACCTCCATATTTTTATAATAAAACCATTTAAAAGGTTTATAGGAATGCAGTCAGTATCCATTCTCTTGTAATTAAAACTTGATGAGTCATGGTGTGGATATCAATCAGTAAACATTTATATCATAATTTGTTTTAATGAGTTTACTTCTTTAACGTAACCAAGAAGCTCACTCCAAACTTTTGACGGTTGACGAATAAATCTGTTTAAATGCACAACCTAATTAAAGCTCGACACAGTGAAGATGTTTATCTTATTATGTGTTGTGGCTGATGGACTCTCACTGACACAGCACAAGGAGTTAGTTATCTTTAATAATTGTGCTCATTACTTTTTCTGAGCTACACTCTACAATTGGATGAACTTATGGATGTTAGAAACATTTCCCTAAATTTGACCAACATAAGGATCAAAACCAGTATTCTCTGTTCAAATACCCCCCCCCCCCCACAAACCAAAAAAACACACCACAAATCTAAGATATCCAGACAAATGTCTACAGCACTATCAGCTGTGCTGTCATGTGAAAATGATATAACACAGTCTACAACCTGAGATGATGATTGATGTTTTATGGCCATGGTTTTATTTTGTACACATGGTAGACTAAAAGGGCAGAGTGACCTCCAAATGGCTACAACTTGAGACAAAGATAACTTAAATATTAATAGTATTAACCTTTGTCCAGTTCTAACATTTTCTTTAGTATCTTATATTGATGAGGGTGGGGGTGGGGCTATAGAGTGCCATATAAAAGGCATTATATTAAATCTACAATATAATAATAATAATTAGATCATAAATGCACAATATACATCACTAGCCAAGAAACAATCCAGTAAAAGTAAACTAATGAAATCAGCAACTTCTTATCAGAATGACAAACCATCACAAACATTGACTAGTCATAACACTTTGTATAATAATTATCTGGTGTAATAATTATAGTCATGATATAAATAATGACAACTTGTATTCAACCAAGTTGTGCCAAAAACACTAAACACCACAACAATAATGAATCACACATGATCTTTATGTGGATTCCCCACATATAATGACATTGAGAATCTATCTTCTTACTTACTCTATTGACTTTTACAAAAGACACATGACATATGGTAGTACTGCCAATGAACATAGTTTATTTACTCTCCTTGTTACAGCAGTGTGCTAAAGCTCTTATGATCAATAACATCCCAATACAAAAATGGCCATTGAAGAAAATTCTTAATTAATGAGTGGATTACTATTAGCTTGAAGATAATTCCTGGTGTGTTAAGCTGAATATAAATTGCTTTGCACACAAAGATTTATCTCAATTATTATCTCATTCTTCCATAATAATAATAATAATGGCCAAATGGCAGTTATTTTATGTGGGGATGCCTTCCTCAAATGGTATATACACTAGATGGTATATTCGGCAGAGAAAACCTTGCCAGTTGCTTGGCTGGATGAAAAACTCCTCCTACCATAGTACCACAGCATGGATTCGACCTCCCATACAGCATGACCAAAATAACAACAAATAATCCCATGCTCTACCCATGGGGCCACAGAGCCTAAACACTTAAAAAAATATATTTAAACATCAACTACAACATACCTCAACACAACAGAAACTTGTATGTCTTTGTTAATAATGGATATTGTTCCACAATAAGAAAAATATTGCTCTCTTATAAGTATTTGACTTTTGAAATTTAGCATAAAGTCACTGATATACGATGTTAACATGGACATAATGTTAAAGAGATGGGTTAATTAAAAATAATTAATAAAAGACATTTTATAGTCTTTTCAAAAATAAATTACATTGCAAGAATCTGAGGTAAATGTTTATTAACACACAAATGAATAAGGTAATAATATTAATATTAATATGTTACATCACTATCTCAAGCTGACTATTAGCATCTTAAGAACATCCACTATCTAAATAAATTTTTGCAGAGTAAATATTTATTACAGTGTTAATGTTATATAACAGTGTTGGAAATTCTCTAAAAAAATCATCAGACACCAGGACTGACAAGTCCTGATTGAGCCCAGACACTGCAAAGCAAGCTGGACATGCATGAAAACAGTTGGGGGCAACGTATAGGCTAAAATACTACCACAGGGGCAAGGGGGATAATTTTTTATCTTTTATGCATGATGGGGTGAATAATTGTCAATGGAAATGGGTTTACAAATGTAGATGTGGCGAGGTCAAGAACAAAGTGAAATAGCTCTAAGCTTATGTTCACCATGTGAAATACAAAACAACTAATGATTTAGTTATTAAACATAAATCTTTATTTCAGCATAAAATATCTCCCTGGGGGGGGTTCAATCCCCAAATAACAATGTGCAAGAGCGTGAGATACAAATTTCCCGGTTATCTATCAGAGCCATGTCTGTAAGAAGATTGCTGGTTGGTTGAAAGATGAGATGTTATTGATATTTGGCCAATCACCACTGTCGTACCAATGCTTCAGGTGTCAACAAAAACATGTGTAAAACATAAACACAACGACCTCTGCTGACGCATGATGAGACTCAAGTTCACTTCTGCCTACATTTGCAGGAAAACACATGTTGAAAATGAGAAATAAAAATTTGGGTTTGTTCTTTGAATAAATTATTGTTTCTTATTATTTTAAACATTTTATTTGCCGTGCGAAATGTAGAATAGGTTGAATATCAGGAGGACCACCGGGCTGGCAAATATAGACAGATGTATGCCCGGATCAAGAAGTGTCGGCCCTGGGCTGGCTCTTATTTCCAACACTGTCTATAATATAACATGTACAAATAAAACATCAATTGGCTACAACAAATACAGAATGGTGCAGCTTTCATTGTGACATATACTTTAAATATGACTGACCAACAATGAGACTACATATTTATTTCAGGATTTTACTGATAGCTTACAAATCTATTAATGGAATTGCACCTGAATATCTCCGAATAAGCCTCGGTTTAATAGAATTAGAAAGTTACTACAAAAAAATCATATATTTAACAAAGTAGGCTCCATTTTGTAAAATAGATTGACAGAGGAGATTAGAAGATAGCTCAAAGATGCTTAACCAGTTAAATAACAATGACTGTTCAACAATTCTAAAGGGATTTTAAATAAACCATACTTATGTTTTAACTTTATAATGCCTCAGAATGGCTGTTGTTAATAAGTGTTTTTGTAAATTTATATTATTATTATTTGTATTATTACGATATGTTAATAATCCACTGATCTGGCAAAGCTGAAAATAATCAAAACCTTTATACCACTATCACCAGTATGTTTATATTATACACTAAGATTATCAGACAGAACACATGATTTAGTTCATTACTATTATCAATTTATAGTTTATATATTAATATTGGTTTCACAGTCTACTGACCAGTTAGGAGTAGACCAGATGAAATGTGAATATAATGTACTCAATGTCAAGAAAATACATCAATATTATTTTTATGTTATTATAAATCAGTGTGTGTGTGTGTGTGTCTGTGTGAGAGAGACCGAGATATCTAATAATTAAATACTTGATATTACAAGGGTCAATACACCCCCACTGATTATAGAATGTTTATAATATAAATGGAACATCACGACTGAGGTCATTTAATGTCAGCTCTATTTAGTTGACATTTATATCACTGTGGACTAATTCTAAACCACAAACTGACAGCGACACAGAAGACACTTTATAAAACACATTAAAGCTAATAACTAAGTTTTAATAAATGGTTTCATATTAAACACTAAACTGCTCCATAAGTTATGGTGACTCAGTGACTACGAAGCGGAGAGATTATCACTGACCCAATGGCCGACTCAGGAAAATATTATATTACTCTTAATAATCCACATATTAATAGACAGCTTTAAACTTGCTCCTCCTCAGGGAGTTCAAGGTTTATATATATATAGGGTAAAAAATTATATAATAAAATAATTATATAAAAAATTATATATTTTTTGGGAAAGTAATACAATGAAACCCACCCCAAATTTAAAAAAACATCATAAAATATTACTGTTTTATGGTTACTCCTGAAGACACTAAAGACTAAATGGGCAGATTGACCTCTCCAAAGGTAACAATGAAGTGAAAGATGAAACATCTTTCACACATGGCTAAGCACACTACCAGTTAGGCCACAGATGCAGCCATTACTCCATCGATGACAAATAATACACCAGCACGTTTTCTATACTCACACTGTCCCCATTTTATTAGTGTCTTTCCAGCCATCCTGTGCTCCAGGCTCTCACAATGCTGTATCACGTCTGTTTTATCGACAGCCGAAAAGTCACAGTTTCGACAATGAAACATCTTGCCAGCTGCACGCAAAGATAAAATACAATGAATGAATTAGAATGGATGCCAATTAAAGTTAAAAAGACACAGAGACAACATCTACAAAATAGTGGCATGACAATCAACCATAGATCAGGATGGTTAACAGAGATGAAGAAGGAGCATTTATTAGAATCATTGTAAACAGTATTCTAATAAAATCATACATATATTTGTATTATGTGATGTACTAAAGGGACTGTTTTCATAACATGTTTGTATTATCCTGTGTTGTTAAGCCAAATTATTTTGTTCAGGTAAACACAAGTATGCACATACCAAGTTTAAAACATATAACTAGCCAGATACCTGATAGGTGGATCTCAGGAAAATACCAGTCTGTCTAGTCCTCCTCATAGACAATTTGTTGTTTGTTGAATAAAATTAATTTAATTATTGTCTGATTGACTGCTTAGGTGTTTATAAAATTGGTATATTCCATATTTCTCATATAAATGTATAAAAAGATAGGTACCGAGACACGCATACATATACAGCATAATGATTTTATTACATAGACGCTGTCAAATACAACTAGCCTATTTTGCCTTATCTATATGTATACAGATAACATGTGACAACTTAATTAGAGAGCCATAGTCTATACTCTATTTCAAAATTCAATATGTGTGTAGCCAGAACGTATCCCACAGAGATATTCTTCTAAACTGGAAAAAGACACCAGCTTAAATGTTAGCATACCAAATCTAGTACCTACTGGGTACTTTGATGATAATTCATCATATCTGTATACATTCTGTTGCGAAATGGAAACATTTATTGGGGGTTAATTTTAATAACCAGTATTTCCTCATAATTTCTTGCTGTTGTGGAAAATATACTTATCTGTTGGTTAACAGACCACCCTGAAATCCTATACTTGTATATATTAAATTGTACCACATTCAGACAAACTACATTTAATCTATTTCAAGTAATGTAAAAGTATCATCTTTTACATGGTTTTATAATTAATATTTCCATTACAATATCCATCATCAGATGGAACCAACTGAGTAAATCATCTGATTACCAGATGCCTGGGTAACTTAGTATAACAAAGGCAAATACTACCTGGAATATTTGTAGTTTATTTAATACTAATATACAGGGTTGAAGTTTAACCAAAGTTAAACTAGTTTAGACCAGCCCAGTCAGTTTTATAAGTTTAACTCACTTTAAAGTGGTTTAGACCAACCCAGTAAGTTTTACTAGTTTAAGCCAAAAAGGTTTTAAACCCAGTAAGTTTAAAATTTAACCCATTTTAAACTGGTTTAGACCAACCCAGTCAGTTTTACAAGTTTAACCCATTTTAAACTGGTTTAGACCAACCTAGTAAGTTTTATAAGTTTAACCCATTTTAAAGTGGTTTAGACCAACCCAGTAAGTTTTACAAGTTTAACCCGTTTTAAACTGGTTTAGACCAACCCAGTAAGTTTTACTAGTTTAACCCATTTTAAACTGGTTTAGACCAACCCAATAAGTTTTACTAGTTTAAGCCATGTTAAACTGGTTTAGACCAACCCAGTAAGTTTTACAAGTTTAAGCCATGTTAAACTGGTTTAGACCAACCCAGTAAGTTTTACAAGTTTAAGCCATGTTAAACTGGTTTAGACCAACCCAATAAGTTTTACTAGTTTAAGCCATGTTAAACTGGTTTAGACCAACCCAGTAAGTTTTACTAGTTTAAGCCATGTTAAACTGGTTTAGACCAACCCAGTAAGTTTTACAAATTTAAGCCATGTTAAACTGGTTTTCCCCAAAAGTTTTTATTGTTTTAAAAAAATGTAAAACTGGTTTAGACCAACCCAGTAAGTTTTACTATTTAACCCTTTTAAAAGGGTTTTAACCCGCCCCCTAATTTACAAATTTAACCCCTTTTAAATGGTTTAGACCAACCCTAGTTTTAAAGTTTAACCCCTTTTAAAGGGTTTTGACCAACCCAGTAAGTTTTAAAGAACCCCTTTTAAAGTGGTTTTCCAACCCCGTTTTTAAAGTTTAACCAATTTTTAAAGTGGAACCAACCCCTAAGTTTTAAAGTTTTAACCATTTAAACTGGTTTAGACCAACCCAGTAAGTTTTACTAGTTTAACCCGTTTTAAACTGGTTTAGACCAACCCAGTAAGTTTTACTAGTTTAAGCCATGTTAAACTGGTTTAGACCAACCCAGTAAGTTTTACTAGTTTAACCCTTTTAAACTGGTTTAGACCAACCCAGTAAGTTTTACTAGTTTAACCCGTTTTAAACTGGTTTAGACAAACCCAATAAGTTTTACTAGTTTAAGCCATGTTAAACTGGTTTAGACCAACCCAGTAAGTTTTACTAGTTTAAGCCATGTTAAACTGGTTTAGACCAACCCAGTAAGTTTTACTAGTTTAAGCCATGTTAAACTGGTTTAGACCAACCCAGTAAGTTTTACTAGTTTAAGCCATGTTAAACTGGTTTAGACCAACCCTAGTAAGTTTTACAAGTTTAAGCCATGTTAAACTGGGTTTTCCTCAGGAAGTGTATATTGATTCACAAATTGATATATTTAACTTACAAATAATTAGTCAACATCACATGACAGTAATTATGCAGGATGTTATGTTTTGTTAGCGGCTTAAACCAACTGATCTGTTCTGTGATTGCTTTGTTTTTTGGGGAGAATCCCCAAGCTATCACTTATTCGGCACTGCCTCTATGTTGGAGTGGTTGAGAACATTCCTCCCGCACCACTCACAGGGGAGCAGTACGGAAAGATGGAGCCGAAATACCCTGAGGGTGGTCACTGCCAGAGTGTTTTACGTCCTCAGGGGGTTTATAACACCCCCTTTAATTTTTAAAATTCAGTGGAGATGGCAGCACCATTTAATATAGTCAACCACCCACAATGTTGTGAGCCGAGAAATTAATCCCTGGAAAAGTTTCGATTTCTTGCTGGGATCGAACCTGTGACCCTTGGCACAAAGTGCCGGGTGCTCATAGATGACGTCTGAATACTTTGTTTGTTAAATGTTACATACACTGTGTGCTTTATAGTGACAGTAAATGTTAATTTCACTTTTATTTATTCAATTAGTGGTGAATTATACCTGAAAATTAGTTTAACCCAGATTCATCCCAAAATGGGGGTTTAGCTCAACCCGGCTAAAACCCTGGAAATACAGTTGAATTTGTCAACATTTCTAGATAAATAAAATTGTAGACTAGCTGTATGGGACTGATTCAAATTCAGTTGATATTTAAATATCACAAATTTAACAAAAGACTGACATTTCATTCATCATAACCTAAATGATACAAAAAAATTACTTTTCAGCTTTGATTTTTAACTTTTTTATTAATTTATTATAGATAGATATTGCACTATTTTATGTGTTCAGGGTTATCAGAGCAAGCCATTATCAACTGTCAGATCCTCAAGAAATATTGAAGTGTTTCATTGAAAGACAAGGACACTTCTGATCAAAACAATAACAAATGTATGGCTAATGCTGAACAGAAAATGAAAACGTGGCTTATAAATTCTACTTTAAATTAGCCATATATACGAGCCTTTATAGTGGAAAAACAAGAATATGCCAGAATTAGGTTGGAATAAAGAAGTATAAGAAATAAATCTGAGCAACAGACCTGCATGTTTTGATTCGTGAACCCTAAAATGTATGAGCCATTTGTAGATTTTGCCACAGAATCGACAGATGAACATCTTGCTGCGATCGTCCTCTGTCTGTTTATCACCAAGATGCTCCTCTTTAATATCTGTTTTTATCTGAGAGTCTGTTGTCGAACCTGCAATTTCATTTGGCATGGGTACTTTAGAAATGGCCTTAATGTCAGAGCTGGGTTTCAACGTGGGGGTTTGTTGTAAATGTTCAACTGGTGGCTTCATATCTGAGGTTATCTCAGAGATGTTAACATTTGACTTCTGACACAACTCTCCAGCCTCCAGTAATGTCGGAGGAGGTCTACTCGGGCTCGATATATTACTGACATCATCTGATAAGATCGGCATTAAATCTTCCTGTCTCTCCAGATTTGGCATTATTGGATCATCCTCCTCATCATCATCATCGATGTCCTCATTGCTATCGCCAACATCCTCATCTGTATCATCCACCTCATTATTCTGAATGCCATTACAGGGAATGAAGTACGCTTTAAATTCTGTGGAGTTCTGACGTTTAAGCCTCACCTTCGGTACACGTGGCTTGTCAGATGACGGCGTTGGCAGTGATGTGATTGGACTGAGATGCGGTGGCGAGTCCGATGTCGATGTTGGCCTAAAGGTGAATGGCTGCAGAGAACAATTACGACGTGACATTATTTTGCCCGGAGTTCGGTGCAGATTCTTCTTTAGCCTGGCCTTGGTTCTGGTACGCGACTTTACCCTGTCCTTGACCTTGTTCATGATCGATGGCTGCTGACACGCACTCGACGTAGAAGATCGTCGACCATAAGGGAACCTAACTTCTTGATATGATGGGTGTTTTGTGATTAGATGTGGCTCCTTAAGACTTTCATTTGGACGTACTTTACCTCGGTGACTAGATTCATTTGAGATCTCATCTTGTGCTGGTTCTAGTTTAATTTCTGGTAGTTTTTTGTGGCTACATTCTGGAAACATGGTGACCTTGTTACTGTTATGTTGGCTCGCCTTACTATCTGATAAATCTGAAGAGCACCCATTTTCAGACTTATTCCCTTTGGATTTATTATCTGGTGTCCTAGGAGGCACAGGATCCTCAATAGGTCCTCGATGTTGTAAACCTTCTTGCGTACTGGGACATGACCCTTGGAATGTTTGAACACTTGGTATGTCAGGACAACCCGAAGCTTGTTGAATGGATCCGGATGATGGCGAATGTGATTTAGAGGGAAGCGACAGGTCATATGGTTCAGAAGGTGAGCGAGATGACGCAGACTGGCTGCCATCTGAGTGATGACTCTCCCCGTTCTGCTCCGGTCTAGTGAAATGTTTCCCTGAGTCATCACATGGAACCTTTTTGAAACTGTTGGTGCCGCTCAGATCGGAATCGCAAGCATCGACATCACCGTATATTGACTTCAGGATGTCGATTTCAAATGGCTCCTTCTCATCAGGTGCCTGTTTGCCTTCTACCTGAGCTGCCTGAAAACATGCAGGCATTTTATTTAAAGAAATCCTGCGTTTTTTAACCACGGGTCTTTGCCTTTTCTTTGTCACTTTATTCTTCTGTTTACCGATGGCTAGCGTGTGCTGCGGACGTTTGTGCTGTTTTACACGATGCTTGAATTTCCTAGGCACGTGGCATTCATCCCAATCTATTGTAATCTCCGATGTCAGATCTGGCTCGGTGTAGGCATTTACAGCATCCATCTGACACGCAACGTGCTCTATGTCAACCATCACCTCGGCATTCGATTCGATCCCGTGCACCTTGTAGCGATGGGCACGCAGAGCTCGAACTGTGTGAAACACCCCCTCGCAGAAGTCGCACTCAAACAGTACACGCGGTGGACTTCCCGGACACTCCATTCTGGTACGGTGATGGTATCTAGGCTACCGATGACAACACAAATTGACATTAAGATGGTCACTATGGAAGTCACATTGTCACATCTCTGAAGAAAAAAAAGGGCAAAAGTGGATGACGTTTGTATCTGACATAACTCCAATAATACATATTTATGATGTAAAACATTTCTTTTGCTAAACAATAACAAACTGGAACAATTATAAGTCAACGGTAACTGATTACCTCAGAATATGATAACAATAATAAACAATCATCAATACAATGTACATCACCCAAATATAAATATGACGCGTGGCCATTATACACTCAGTTGCATTAATTATATTTCTTTATTTGCACCAGACACAGTATGTGATAAAGTCCATATTCAAATTAATATACTTTTTTTACAAGGAAACTATAGCAACAATAAAACATTACTTTAAAAATAACTTTCTGCGTGTATTAAAAATCAGAACTGCTTTTAAAGGAGAAAACATTCCCCCTTGACATACACTGTTACTATTATCAGAACAGCATACCATCTATTATGATCTAATGGAGAACAGCTGTTTACAATATAATGGAGAATGATTGTTTACAATATAAAAAAGCAATAAATAAAACAATTTATGCTTTGTATAATATATTGTAAGTTTTTATTAAAAAATATAACTGATTTCACCACTGAATAAAAACACTGGACCTTCCTAGAAGCACAATCTATGAACCTTATATGAAACTGAAATGTAAACACTTGAAAATTAACCCTGTATAACTGAATAATATACCTATAATCACCGAAAGTTATGAGAAATGCACGCTGTTGAAAAATACACATAAACAAATGTTACTGATCTGTAGTTTATCACACTAATTAAACTTAAAGTGGGAATTCCATTTCCTGTTGTCCTAAGCAGTCAGGGTATACTATTTTCCATCTGTATAAATAGGACTCTCCATAGAAAGGCTTCTGTTTCTCTTCCCCTCTCATGATTCAACTAATTCACTCTGCAATTCTTTTTCCAAAAATTTCAATGATAAGATCACTCAAATTCATGCTTCTTTCCCAGTTTCTGCTTTTAGTTGTAATATTGATTTTCCAGCTGTACATCACCCTTGCACAGTGTTTAAAGCAGCCTCACTTACTGAAGTTGATAAACTGATTCTATCATCCCCTAATAAGTCCTGTGAACTTCATCCTATCCATACATTTATGCTAAAAAAACTGTCTTCACACACTAATTGTTCCAATTACCAAGTTAATAAAAAAATTACATACCCATGTAATCCCTCTTCTTAAGAAACCATTTTTACCAGTCAATGACCAAAACAGCAATAGACCTATTTCTAACCTATCTTTCTTATCTACAGTATTAGAAAAAGTTGTATCCAGTTGTTTGAATGTTTATTTAAACTATAATCACTTATCTAATGTTTTTCAGTTTGTTTACAAAACAATTCATTCTAAATTGCTCTAATCAAAGTTCACAACAACATAACACTAAACATAGACATAAGAAAGGTCACAGCATGAATACTTTTAGATTTATCTGCAACTTTTGACACCATTAATTATTCTGTTCTTCTAGATCGCCTCACTTATTGATATGGCATATCAGGCACAGCACTCAATTGGATGCCCTCATTCTTAACAAATAGGTCTCAATCGATAAAAATAATAAACTGTTTTTCAGAGGCAGTTCCCATGTAGGCTTGGTTACTGCAACTCTTTTTTTTATAACATCGCACCTAAGGATATTGCAAAATTTCAGTGTGTTCAGAACTGCTTAGGTAGGGTTCTCATATGGGCTCTTCAGTTTTCTCATTCTGTACCATTTTGTCAATTCCAAATATATTGATTCCAATTCAATTTTTTTTCCTAATACAATTTACCATGGGTAGGTACTCCGAGTACCTATTTGGAATATCTACTCAGAGTAGTTTATATTCCAAATAGGATTGTCATAGAAGAAATATTTCTGAATTAAAAAATTAAATGGTAAATTAATTTGTGGATTTAAATTTTGTTTGCTTATTCTAAACATTGAATGGGGGTAAATTCCTAAATAGCAATATCTCTATATAGATTAGAGGCATGCTATGTGGTGGTGTCACAGTGTTGTAGGTGAAGCCTACAGTATCCAGACCATTTTAATTGGTTAAATGCTTACCTGGGGTGCCAGTCAGTGTGCATATCTGATATATATATATATATATATACATACATACATATATATATAGAACCAAAGTTCTGGATCAGTTTGGTTCCAGTATTTTGGTAACACCACATGTAAGTGTTAACCTTGTAAAAATGGTAAATTGATTTGTAGATTTAATTTTTTGGTAGGAAACTTCAATTCCAATTCTCTCAATTCCTTTTTTTTTAAATAATCAATTCCAATTCCGGAATTGACCCCATGTCTGTACTGTACCACTCCTGAAATAACTTCATCAGCTCTCTTTTCAATCTCGCATCATTTTCAAACTCTGTACCATTGCCTATCAAACTCTTTCTTTCAGAGAATGTTTGTATTAATTCTCCAAGCCTTCTTTAGCACCCAAGCCCAGAGAATTCTGTTCATCTGGTTTTCACTTGTTCTCTGTTCCTAGGGTTAAAATTCATTCGGGCACTTTTGCTTTTTCAGTTGCTGTCCTTACTCTTTGCAATTCACTCCCTGAACATGTTAAGCATAGATTCTTTTCATCACTATCTGAATACTCATCTTTTCAAACTTGCTTATTACTATTAAGTTTTCACTGCATCTGATCATTTGTTAAAGAATTTTGCATTGTACCTTGACTATGATTGTAACCCCTATTACTAGCTGTCACACTGAGCTCAATTAACTTCAAGGATATTGGCACTATAGAATTTTTATATTATTATAATATTGAAGTCTCTTAACTGCAGCAGATGATGAAAGGACAGTCAAGGTATTTCATGTCAAGTTTTCCCAGGAGTGGTGTTTATTGATGAATCTTTTAATGTTGGAATGAAGTGCTGACAGATAGTCCTGGATCTCAGGTTCCAGAAAGGTCTTGTCACCTTGATGACAAAATCATCTTTAGACTGACTCACGACAAAGATAAACACGTTGTGAGGCTAACTGGAATTACTTTGGCCACTGAATACATGATCTAGCAATAAATGTGAACTGATCTGGTAATATTTGAATAATTAATAAATAACTTTATTAATATTATGTACTGTATCATGCAGATAATTAGTACATATAACAAGTATAGTGAAATCTGACAGAAGGGGATAAAATCATAATATTGATGTTTAGATATGATAGGACAAGGTAAGTAAATAACTGTACACCTGATGTAATCATAAACATTTACCCTGGTTATGATCATATTTATAATGCAAGTGATTATACCCGGACTATGACTACGAGTTAGCCCCCCCGTACTAGGTGTACCACAGCACGATTCTCTTCGAGGATATTGGCGCTATAGAAGTTGTGTAATTATTATTAAATAAAATTGTAAGAAAGCCTTTGATGCCATCGTACGACGTTAATTTGTTTTAATATTTCTGAGATCAATATTTACCATAGAGCAAAGGAGCAACTAATGCATTTGCTATGAATGCAAAGCTATTTATAGAGATAACTGATATTAGCTCAAACTGAGATTAGTGCAAACAATATCAATGGAATTGTTTGAATATATATTTAGTAAGGAAATCCATCATGTGTGACATGACTATAGCCAGGTAAGGTTTATATAATAAATAGGATAATTAGAATATAGTTAAACCCCTGACATTCAACCCCCTCTGTTACTGGGTGACTTTTTCAGTCTTAAATTATTGCTATGCTTTAAAATTTTATTCTTCTTCTTATAACTCGACCACCTCCCAATTCTGACCTTTGATCTCCATCTAATACCCATGTATGTCACCCCATATGTCAACCGGGGGTCAACATGTAGCTTTGTTTATGGTCACTAATGCATGTGTTAACTTAATTGGCTGCTTATCATCCGACTACTGACCAATCAGGATCATTTGGAACTGTAGTTAAAAGGATGGTGTCACAAAGAAGCCATGCACTATTGCTGGCTGTGTGACCAACTTGGGCTTAACCATGTGAAAACAACACGAGTGAATCTGAAATGCCTGTTTATATGACTTATAATAGTGGCAACATCTGAAGCAGTGTTTCAACACAAATTCCCAGCCGCGACATTATAGTAGGAGTTTTTAGTCCAACCAGGCAACAGGTAAGGTTTTTTCTCCTCCAAACGTAACTTTTATAGTAAACTGGGGTGCCACCATGTTAAACAACTCCCAATTTGCCCATCGTCATAATAACAGAAGTCAACACCAGGTGGCTGTGCCCAATAGGCGACAGCCAGGGGCTCTACCTCAAACTTCAACAAGTCACAATGGGTAAATCAGTTCTATTGTTATCTTTTGCCTACATACCAAACCATATTTCTGGCATGTGATATAACATGATAAATAATCAAACATCTTGCATAATCATGAAAGTAATAGCTGATTACGATTACATAGCACCTGGAAATGGCGATTACGATTACTTGAGATCATGTAATCGATAACCCCAACCCTGGATACAAGTAATTGCGACCCAGTTTCCTTGCAAAAATAGGTGCTGTTGTTTAACTACATAAATTACTGAATTTTTGCACCGTCCAGTTGAGTTGTTAAGCTACTGACCAAAACTCGGATATAGATCTACTGCTGAATGATCACTGCCCAGGAAAACATAGCTGACTCCAGATGCTATGTATATGTCCAAAATAAGTATATTCATATAGGCTTATTGTGCAGGGAATCTAAACTGCCCTGGACCTATACCTAACAGAATGCACTTGCAGGTATAAACTAATAAAGCTATAGCCACTTTGTATGTGTGTAATCAAAAGAATGGTTCATTCATCACTGTATCTTATGTTATCTAATATATGTATGCTATGCTGATTGTCAGGCTGATGTTACTGGTTTGTGCACTTCATTACAGCATAATAGTTGATGACACGTTAAGTATCGAAAATCTATCCAGGTTACAATAATTATTATTTTGTACAGAACAGTTTCATAATTGATACTGATCATTCTAGTACATCCAATGAATTATCTATGATACATCCACAGTGACAATCAATAATCATAGATAAATCATAATGCAGTAACTGAGTAACCATGTTAATTTGCAAAACACTTCGTGACGATGTAGTCTACTTAAAACTGAACACAGATATATTTACCCTAGAACAATTAAGTAAAACGTTATATCCAGCTGTCTATAATGCATAATATATGCTCTATATACCCAACCTCCCAAGTAGAGACCCTGTAAAAATAACAGATTTGATTATTTCATTATTTGCCGACCAGAATTTGAGGATGTACACAGACAACTGAGACCAGTCACCAGGGCGTTTAAACATCGCAAACTATCATTTTCACAGTTAAAATATGGCTGGCAATAGGTTCGATGGCATGTAAAGTGCTCATATAAATGATCAATTAGCTACCTGATAACGCAACAGGCTCCTTTTCACAGTTAAAAGCCACAATAACCAGGCCAATGTATTTCACGTAAACATTATAGGAAAAGCCACCTAGCGAATGATAATCGTACTCTAATAATATCGTACCTTTTATTTGTACATCATATTAGATGGCGAACACAATCCTTAGAAAAATGTTAGGTTTTTTTGGAAACGAAGAGAAAATAGAGCAACCAAGCCTTTTAAAATAATATAAATATAAAACACACAACATATATTTATCTGAGCGTCCTTCTACCTTAGCCATGATGACTAAAATCACACACGGCTTGTACTCGTGGTTAAAAATATCCATTCAACACTAATTTTGTTAAACGACATGCGTTCAACGTTTGTGTGTGTGTGTGTGTGTGTGGTGTGATAAAAATATTGTCTGATCGCCCCTTTTATAGACAATTCGCCATCGAAAACTATATTGCAGCTGATGAGTTACTTTCGCGTTTGTTCATTTTGCAAGTCAATATAGTCATATAAAGTGTAATTGGTTTTATATTTGCTAAAGTAAAGTGATTGATAATCTTTGTTAATTAAAACAAATGGAAATTAATAATGAAACGTCTACCCTTTTCGGTTGATTATATTTAGACACCTAGCTTTTTCTTTAATTATGTGCTGTTGATGAGGACATTTAATAGGTGATCTCGCACATAAATGAAAATTGATATAGATTAATCATATATTTATAATAATTACAAAACTTCTATAGCGCCAATATCCTCGAAAAGAATCGAGCCCAGTGGCGCACCTAGTACAGGGGTTGGGCAAACTCATAGTCTAGATACAATGTAAATTAGTTCATCAACAAATGATCAGATTGAGTGGAAACTTAGGAAGGATAATTAGCAAGTCTGAAAAGGTGAGTTTTCAAATGGTGACGGAAATAAACTATGCTCTTTGATGACTTAACATGTTCAGAGAGTGAATTCCAAATAGTAGGGACAACAACTGAAAAAGCACGAATCTCAGCATGAGTTTTAACCCTGGGAACACACAAGAAGTGGAAACCAGATGAACGGATCTCTCTGGGCTTGGGTGCTAGAGAAAGCATGGAAAATAGATATGAAGGTCCACAGAAGAAAGAGTTTGATAGGCCATAGTGCAGAATTTGAAAATTATGCGATATTGAACAGGGAGCCAGTGAAAAGATTTCAGAAGTGGGACAGAATGGGAAAACCGAGGAGACTGTGTGACAGCCCTAACTAAGCAGTTCTGAACACATTGAAGCTTCAGAATATCCTTAGATGCAATGTTATAAAGAAGAGAGTTGCAGTAATCAAGCCTACTATTAAGCTATATTACCAGAGAGCATATATACAGAGAGGTATTAGCGTCGTTTGGGGAAACGATCACCTGGTATCATGCG
The DNA here is from genome assembly GCA_025642065.1 of Paralvinella palmiformis. Classification (NCBI taxonomy): domain Eukaryota; kingdom Metazoa; phylum Annelida; class Polychaeta; order Terebellida; family Alvinellidae; genus Paralvinella; species Paralvinella palmiformis. The sequence continues at coordinate 502,857 of JAODUP010000275.1, forward strand.
ATCCATTCTGTCCAAAATTTCAAACGCCAATAAACTGGACAGAATTCTCAAACACACAAATCGTCTCAAAACACTAAGCATTTTGTACAAAGGCAACTTCCACCAGCTCTGATTGAGCGCAAGCAATGTTTCATTGCCGAATTTAAAGAAAAACGAGGTGATGAGATAAATAAAGCACGCAAGGTGAATGAAAAGCTCTATATCAATGGTATACTCCAGACTAAGACCAACCCCGTGAGCTTCCCGTTCAGGATATGTCCTCTCCATCAGATGATATTGAATTCACTGAGGGTTTCAACATTGACGACTCCGGCAACATATTCAAGGGTTACGCTGCATCAGTCGACTTGTCGCGAAGATGTTACTACCTCGTTACAGCGTGTGATAGAACTACATGGTGAGGCCACTGCGACGCATGTGATATACGCCTACCTCATAGACAATGGTTGAAAGGGTATCACGGAAAACTTTAACTCTGATGGTGACCATGGAACAGGCTGGGAATTGTTGAAAAACATGCGCTCATCTGGCGACACAAACATTCTAACTAGAACTTGTACCCAAACATATTCACACCTCAGTAGAAGGCGTTTTGATAACCTTAATTAAACCACAACTGAGGCAGCAGATAAACTTATGATGCTCAAATAATATCAAGGAAGAGACATTTCATAATAATTTCATTATTTTTCTCATATCTATAGTGCTATATAATATTAGGTATCTTGTAAAACATGAACGCAATCTTCTGGCTGTTTGTATGTTAGAATATCGTTTATTCACTAAAATTTAGAAGGTTGTTAAAAACAAATATGCTTTATCAGCACTTGACTGCCTTCTAGCATTTAACATAAATCATAATTATTTTAGATTGAGATCAAATGCATTTTATCAATTGTAATGTTATTTGAACAAGGGGGTGGATTTCGTGAGTTGATGTTCCAACTCCGCTTTTCAACTCCTTTTCTTTAAATTCATTTTTTATTACTCCGTTTCTGGGAAAACTAAGTCGATCCGTGTGTGTGGTCCATATGTTGACATAAGCCGACACACCATAAATATAGCCAACTACTAAGATGCTCAAATTAATTGGTATGTCTACTCAAATAAATAAATAAATAAATAACACTAAAGATAAACTGCAGGTATCTAAAAGAGACAAACATGAATATAATAAAATCTATACTACAACACTACAACTGGACTACTTTACACAACCTGGACACCAATGAGGCATACAACACATTTTCGGAACAATTAATAAAAACAATTAACCAAATTGCGCCCGAAATTACAAAAATTATCCCACAAAAACAAATAATTAGAGAACCCTGAAGAACCAAAGGACAAATAACTTCTTCAAACAATCTGGACAAACTAGTCAAAAAAAATATCTTCAGAACCCATTAGAACACGTACCCCTCCCATACAAACTTTAAGAAATACCGAAACCTATTTAATAAAGTAAAACGTAAAATGAAGGAAATTAAACTACTACCACGATTTATTTCTTAAATTTAAATACGACATCAAGAAAACTTATACGTACCATTATCAATAAAACTAACGAAATCTCACACCATCGACTCATTCCGTATTAGTGATAAATCATCACTAATCCTGTAGATATAGCAAATAGCTTCTATAACTTCTTTATTAATGTAGGTCCCAAACTATCAACCCCCCCCCCCCATCTCAACACCACTATACCTATTATATAACCAACCTGAAACTTAGTTCTAGCTCCAACATATATACCTGGTTGCCAGGAAATGAAAAAAATATTAAAAAACAAAACAAAAAGTACTGGTCCGGATGGCAATTCATCTTTCATGTTAAAACTAGTAAGGTGACGATATTTGACCAACAACTAGCCGTGCTAATCAACAAATCCACAAAAAGCGGACTTTTTCCTGATGCTTTTAAAATTAATACCAATATATGAGTGAAAAGAACAACATTTTCTGAATAGCTATCAACTAATATCTCCTCTGTCCCCAATCTCTAAAATATTTGAAAACGTACAATATAAACGTCTGTACAATTACCACATTCAATTATTTTCTGGTCGGCTGTGAAATGATCGCAGCTTTCACAATTTCATTTTTTCTTTATATATATATATATATATATATATATATATATATATATATATATAATACGAGGTATATGCATAAACGTATTTTTCATCATGTCAATTTATCATCAATTATCACACACAACAATCACGATCCATGCCATAGTCCTTTATTTTTTATTTGGATATATATATATATATTATATATATATATATATATATATATATATATATATATATATATATATATATATATATATATATATATAGCTATTAATTGTAACGCAACCATGACACAATTCCTTACAAACCTTCCACCATACATATATTCATCATGTCCGTTTATCATATATTAATTTTTAAAAATCATAAGTTCAGTTAGAGTCTACACCTCAACAGTATAAACCAATATAGGCCTGTCCAGCTGAGAACAAAGAATATACATGGAATATTAACAATGTTTGTGTCTGTATTAACATGTTAGAGATAGCGAAATTACCAATAAAATACTTTTGTGATGAACATTGACAGTTGTTATGTTTGTACTCTTTAGATATATTGAATTTGCAATTGATCTGTCAAAAGTATCATTACACAGACCTTAGTCGCGAATGGACACAGTGATTTATTAAAAATAGCACTTACACAAGCCAGAATATGAATTTATTTATGATCGGCTGTGAAATGACTAGTTATCATTTCAATTTAAGTGAACATATTTTTTTATTACTCGCAACCATTCCTATGAATAGTTGCGAGAACTATTCAGTGCATCCTTTATCACACAAATGTCCACAGCATATATTTGCTTATCATATATGAAACATATATGAAAACAAAATATGCTAGTAATGAATGATACAGAGATAACATTCATAACACAAATGCATTTTAAATAGGATTTTGTTTGAAACAATAATATATCTAGATAGATCCTGGGCTTACTGCTTGGCTGGCATTGTTAATCTCAAACATCGAAATATCTCTTAGTGATCACAGCTATGTCATCACACTAATTCCAAATACAGAATAATTCAGTTTTGATCAGACCCCTTATTTGCGGTAAGTTAGGCCTATGAATATTGATTTTCTTGAGGTCATGTAAGTACAGATGGGCGTCGCCTGGGGTCATGTCAAGTGGGGGCACGTGTCAACTTCAAATTGTTATGCTTATTTTAAAAATATCCTTTATTTTAAAAAGCCAGATCATATCTCATTTTACACTAGCTTTCTTTTTCTTTCGGGAAACGAAAAGAAAATGTTTTTCTTAGTGTGCACCTTGCCTGTTACTGCAGCCGAAAGCGGCGCAGAATGAACTACTACCTGCCAATAGACGTCATGTAAACAAAGGCAGCTGTCCGTGAAATGGCGCCTCCAGCCGCTAGATTCGCTGCGTTCCTTGAATTCAAAATGGCGCGCCATGTTAATATGTCAAGTAACACGTCTCGTTATAAACTGTCTTTGATATTACTATAATTATTGTCATTCCAACACAGGGGCCAAGTACTCTCTCTAAGGATCAACTCTTAATTATGCGTCACGTGACATATCCACGTCACCCACAAATTAGCATTCTTCTGGGAAGACGATTATCATGGTTGATCGTAGAATTATCTTGTTTAAGGCGATAGGATTTGTTGAGAGATACAGTTCATGTTAGGATCTAGATCTGTAGTATGTAGAGAATTGATAATTGTTTGTTTATTTGGAAGAAATCTTGTCGAGTTATTGTCTTAATAGTTATCCGAATTAATTATTCTAGCTTAGCCATGTATTGTATTATTATGTTTACCTGGTCACTTGCATTATTATATTTAATAACAATTGGTAGATTAACTGTTTCAATATGTTCTATTCAGTAGAACAATTAATAAGTGATAATACCAGTTGAGAACCCATGGCTTTATTAGGCTAACAATAGACAACAAATCGGTAGGTGGCACCACAATAGGGTGATATCATTGTATACAAAGGAGTAGTAGTAGCTGTGCCATAATATAAGACTATACTGATATAATTAAAACTAGTGGATATTACAACATTAACTCTTCATTATTGTGATTATATTAACATTCTATTCGAGTTTTGTCGACACGAGTCGTTAATTCATTGTAATAGGACAATAACTTACTATATATATATATATATATATATGTATATATATATATATATATATAGTAATAATAATAATTACAAAACTTCTATTGCGCCACTATCCTCGAAAAGAATCGAGGTCAGTGGCGCACCTAATACAGGGGTTGGACAAACTCATAGTCCGGGCACTTTTCAGTGAGTTCTTGTCTTATTTGTGTCCGAGATCCGAGATCCAGATGAGCGTGAACGTTATTGTGGATTGCGATTGTCACTCTCAAAACTGTGTAATATTTGAGATCATGAGGGTGTCATATATTTATTTATAGATATATGTTTTTATTTGTTGAATTATTTTGTTTATATTATATTAATTCGTTTAACTAGAATATAATAATAGAACTTAATTATTGTATGTAATGCAAGATATAGACCAATATGGCTATAGTATAGATTTTATAAGATAATATGTTAGTGTTATTTTTTAAATGACTAAAGCAATATGTTGTATAAATAATAATTAACTAATAATTATATTACTGGTTCCATCGTATTTTGTTTCTCATATATATTTATGATGTTGATTTCATATAAACAAAATAAAACCACAAAAAACGAAATAAAGTAACAGAATAAAGTAAAATAGCACTTCGAACCGTATCATAGTTCCATTGTGTAATAAACCACAACCAGAACCAGATAGCTTACACTCACTGACCTATATTATATATAGGTCAGTGAATACACTGTAGCTGCGATATATACATTATATGGAACAATGAACGAAGCTCTGGGAAGCGCGTTGCACCGGTTTTGAGGCTCACTTGTAGGGTATCAGTTTGAGTTGGGATTATAGATGAGGCTTCGGTAGATCTGCTCTATTTTTACATCTGTACACATTATCAAATAGACAAGTATATACCTAATTATTTCGTGGTCTAAAGGTAGCGTGTTGGACCACAGATCACTACCACACGTGTTCGAATCTCGGCATGGGCATATATAAAACTGAGTATTCCGACGAATTCCACCCAAAAGCAGTTCACTATTATCTAAATAAAACGCCATCTTTTTGTCACTTTTATTTATATATTATACAAATTGGTATTAAAAGGGAACGTATCTTAAAATCTAATTTTAAATCAACGGCTTTTAAGAAAACATGAAAATCATTTGATGATACATCCTATAAACAAAGACAACGGTTGGATTTTATATTCCACGACCAGGATATGTAACACAACGGGAGTATTTACGAAATGGTCAATATACATTGTTTAGATAATTGTATAGATGAGAACAAGTAAGTAAGTTTTTATCATACTATACTATTACTGCTACTACTGTTACGGTCACATATCTACATCATCCGTGTTCAAACCCCGATCGGACTCTGTCAGAAGGGTGTTTCGTCTTTAACTTTATTTCATTATCTTTGTTGAAAATTGCCGTAAAACAGCTTCATTTTACAACAATAACAGTAGTAGCAGTAGTATTACTGGAAAGTTTCTATAGCTTAACTGGTAGCGTGATTAGCCACCGACTGCTAGCATCTGGGTTCAAATTCCGACATGATTGGTCTACAGGATGTTTATCTTTTATTTCTCCTCATTACACATTAATTGTTTACTACTACTACAGCTAATACTGGTATTATACTAATAATAATAATAATAATAATAATGTATTTATAACCTAAAAATCTAAACATGAAATCATGTAACATAAATTGAATAAATTCAATTAAGATTCAAAACAACTGATTATATTATTATATGCCTGATCTGAGTCATTTTATTGTAAAGTTTATTTATTGAATGGCAGAAGATATGTAAATGAAAAATGGATGACTAAATATTTTATAAATATACTCAAAGTTAATTAAAAGCTTTTTAAAATAAAGATGAGGATATTACAGTCGACCACAAACCCCTGTAGCAACTATAGAACAGGGGGGGGGGGTATTCAAAGTAATTATCTTGTGTATGTACTAACTCTGGTATCAAATGGTATTTTGCATACGGACGTGCTTCCGTTTTTGTACGTAGCTTTCCTGTGGGTGTGACCTATTTGTCGGGTACGAAAAGCGAATTAGCTGGTCCCCACAGGCTGATGAGTAGACCAGACACATGTATAGGTATACTTATGTTTGGATAGGTGGAAGTGTAGAACATTTTATATTTAGATTGACGTATGTATAGTTTTATTTGTGTATTGTTTTATAGAGGTATACACACTTAAACTAATGTAACTAAAGATTTAAAAAGATAAAAACGATTTTTAATGAGTAAATACCATAGTCCCAACCATTATCACTGCCGTTTAAGACGGGGCTATACACACACGCGCGCGCGCATGCACCCACTCACACAGAGAGAGGGTGGGCAACCAAGCACACACAGACACACCCAGAGAGAGGGAGAGAGAATAAACAAATAGACACACAGAGAGAGGGGGGGGTGAGATAAACACACACACACACACACACATATATATATATATATATATATATAGATATAGATAGATAGATAGATAGATAGATATGCATGTCACACTGAAAATGAGATAAGGAGAAGAAATTGAAAATAAATATAGTATGTAATTATAACACTAAAGTTATTTTGTGATGTGTATATCGGAGTCCGTTTAGCACATCCGTGGAGGATGTCAATCTACACAACATCCTGACTAATATGTCAGACTTAAATGTAACTAATGTGATGATCGTGGGGAACTTTAATCACCCATATATTGATTGACAATCTGTCAGTACAGAGAATAGCATTAACCACAGCAGTCAGCACTTCATAGAAGTACACATACCAGTTGAGCGGAAGAATGGACACATTACACTAATACACAAAACTGGATAAAAAATCATTCCAGGCAACTATCATTGAAGCAACCTTACATCTTCGATAGACTCTATATTGGTGAAGAATCACATTCATGTTTGTGTTATATACATCGTAATCATGATTATTTTATAATGTAATCGTAATCGATTACATTCAGAATGAATGTAATCGTAATTGTTATCATGGTATTCTCTGGTAATCGTAATCGATTACCTTGGTCCTGTAATCGCATCAACCCTGTGATAGAGAAGGTAATGGAGTCAGTAACATGAGATTTGATAATAAAACATATTATGGAGCATAAGTGTTTTTTTTTATGACAACCATAGATTCGTACCAGGAGGTTCCTGGATGACATAGTTACTGATTACTTTAGAGTTATGGATTTCAGTGTTAGATAGTGGTGTTCCCATTGACGTGATCTATCTAGATTTTAGAAAAGCGTTTGACATTGTCTCTCACAACAGCTTGTTCAAGAAATTAAAGATGTATGGTCTTTAAACGGTAAGTGACTAGCTGAAATGGATTATGACATACCCGCAGAAAGATCTAAACAACTTCATGAAATAAGCTCATTGATAGCACTTAGTGTTTACTGAAGCTAAGTGTTAAAGTCTCCATCTATGTAGTTAAAATCGAAGGTTGGAATGATGAATACTGGATGAATAGCTCCCCCCCTCTCTCTAGACTGTTCACGTAACTGACATTCTAGTCAATAACATATTTCGGCAACGTTTTTACTCAATACTAGTTAATGAAATAAATCTATAATTGTCTTTGTTTTTTTAATTGTGTCACACATATCTTTGATAATGGGTACAAGAACAACAGATACCAAATTACTAGGTCAAAATCCAGGTACAGAATATCAAGTTAAACACATAGCAAGGAAATGCACTTATCACAATGTTTAAAATGTTCAGTATACATAACATACATACCACAAGTGTTATTCCTATTTTTGAAATTTAATACCACTTTCGACTTCGCGGATTTCCACAACTATATCATTTGTATATATTATATTACATGTTATTCGTTGGACGTCTATATCTTTAATAAATAATTGTTCAATATTAATTTTTAAAGACATACATTAGCCTTGTTAATAAAATGCTTATTCTTATATTGTCTTGCAGATCAAGATTTGAGCATCTAAACAAACAAACAAAAACACAGAAAAAGCCACGAAACCCCATTATTACCCATGAATTTGTTACTTTTTGTAATATATTGACCATATTAAAAATATATTAATACAAATATCTCAATATATATATTATACATGTATGAAGTAATCAATCAGTGGTTCAAGACCCAACTTGTGTGTAATCTCATCAGTAGATAGTCAATGTTTACAAATACATCAGACACAAGTAGAAAGATCAGTCCATCAAATGTGCTACAAAAAAGTTTATATTTTCAGGCTCAGTATGGTTATAAATAAAAATCGTATTCCTGGATCTTCTGTCAATTACTTTAAGTCAGGTGGTAGAAACACACCTGTATGTGTACACGTGGCGACCAAGAGTTGTATACATTGCTAAGATGTACGAAAAATGTGCAATTGTGCAAGTCTGTTAATTAGTAACTGAACACCTCTAAATACATATATTATATTTTAACCTGAAAATTGGCTGCTACTTCGTTTGAAGCAGGCTTCAATTATTGTATATAACCCGCTTAACGCACGCACGCACGCACACGCACGCACACACACACACATACAAAAACCGCACGCACGCACAAACCAGTTCTTAAACACACACACACGCATATATATATATATATATATATATATATATATATATATATATAGGCCACTGAACATAAATAATAATTCGCTAAATGACTTACACACATACAACAGAATCAACGTCCAGTATGTGCACTATTACAATATAATTAATTAGAGTTGGGTTTCATAGACAAAGAGAGTGACCACTGTACATATAATATATATAATTAATAATATATCAATGTTTGGGGTGATATTGAATTACTGCTTTCTGATGGTATAATATTAATTACAGAAACGACCTTGATATTCAATTGTACTTGAAAACAACTCACGCTACCATAGCTAACATATCGATGTTATTGTTGTATAAAACCATAAATAAAAATTGTTTATAGAGATCGATGTTATTATTGTGTAAAACCATAAACAGTTATTTTTTAAATTATACATTCTTACAACGTATATTAAATTATGTAAAATGTTCCACTAAAACACGAATAATGTGCAACTCTCTCTCTCTCTCTCTCTCTCTCTGTGTGTGTGTGTGTGTGTGTGTGGATCTTGTTCCGGATCGAGTCCCGACCAGTTTATTGACTGTAACCGACCTGATTGTCGTGGTCGTTAACTTAACTGCCATTTTAATACCCATTAAGGAGATCCAGGTGTCGGATTGATCACGATGTCCAATATATAGATAGTGTAGAATCTTCTGGATATGGTTCACTGATCTTCTAGATGTGGATGAAGGACCAGCTTCTTCCTGTACGGATCAGTATCACTCCGACTTGTAACAATATATATTAGCTGTAACCATTTCAGAAATATAATGATATAGATCGATGTCCCATTGACGATGAAGATATACTGATATAAAACTCTCCCATGGTGTGTGTGGTGTGTGTGTGTGTGTGGGGGGGGTCGTATTAATATATTTGTATCGGTAGATCTATTATTTGTCATTTCCTGTTTATTCCCATCTTTATTGTATACGATGATTTGCAGTTAATAATTAAACAAATACTTTCGAAGTCCATACGATATAATAAAATACAGTTTTCGAGATAACAATTAATACTGTTGTAAATATTGTTAATTGTTTGTAATACAAATGTATATCACACGTGATAATGAAAATATAACTAATGTAAACAAGTGTTTTGATAATGATCATTATTTGCTGATAATGCTACCACCTGAGTTTGAATTTCGGCGTGGGCATATTTGAAGAGTGTTTCATCTTTGACTTCGCTTCATTACCTTTAGAGCTCGCTCGGCCCATTTAGCCTACCGTGTGCACAAAAGTGGTCGTAAAACATCAATCATCAATTATTGCCGATATAAGTTATTGATATTAATAATTAACTAATTAACCTACAGCAACGTTATGAATAAAATATTTCACTAGTTAACATATAGATATTTATCAATACATTTTTAGATTTAGATTTTTTAATAATTATTCTTTATTAGGTTTTCTGTAATTTGTGTTTTCAGTTTTTAAACTGGGTAGCTAATAAGTCGCTTTGCCATTTAATACTTATTTAAATACTAAAACGACTTATGGACCACCCTGTACAGACATGATTATGCTAACTGAATATTTAATAGAAATACTTAATATAACTTATTATATTGATCTGTAATTATTAGGTAAATGTCGTGAATTGAGTGAAATATAATTTCGGATGAAATAGATAGGACACCATTATATTAATATATACTAATATCAGTATGGCTTTCTTATAAGGTTTATGTCGACGTAATATTGGTGAGGAGGAGGGGGTGATAATACTGATACCTTTACACGGATTATAATTGGTCGACAATATTAGTCAACTCAAGTTAAAGATGTAGCCAGAATTAATGTCCCGATGTCAACTGAACTCAGAACTACGAAACCTCTTGGAAATGGAGCTCGATGGCGGATTTGTGTGTTTGAAGAAAGCCAAAAATAGCCACCACAAATACAGAAAAAAAAAAGAACAAACTTCAAATAACATTTTTCGAGTTCACATCAGAAAGATGTCATTTCCTCAATCCGGATGTAGGTCATCACTGTTGAATACTTAAACATTCAATTCGTTAACAATCATTTACACAGAAACATTAACTATCATGGCGCTTTTTACAAAATAAAACATAGCCAGGTATATGTCAGATAAAGGTAGTAATGAGAAATATTACTAATTAATACCATATTATAAAATATTACAGTAGATGAGGATGGTTTGGTCGATAGTGTAATAGAAACTGTAATAAATATGTTTTTTTTATTATCCTCACATGATGCATTTATTTCTAAATCCACTTGAAACGAGTGTATGCGTGCTTTATTCCAGTGTTTGAATATTGTATTGACCTTGTGTGTATATATTGTATTTCTCTCTTTTTGACGCTTTATGAGTTAATATACTTAAAGAGAATGTCTGGTGGTGGGTATGAGTTTGGAAAAATGTCGTCCTTTCTAGAACAAAAAAAAAACCCCAAACAATTACAATACAAAAAGGTACAAACTCAAGAGGAATAGTTAGACATGTATATATTGATTGTAATTGATCTAGTATTCCAGCTTATAGTTCCTGAAATAAACGGTGCTTGCAAGCACAGACACGAATGGGTAATAACAGCTATGTGTTTGATGGCCCTTGATAAACGTAACTGATACAATTCAATTGTATTCAACACGAAATAACTTGGAAAATTATATTAAAAATATATTAATATGATGTTGAAAAGGAGAATGTCAGAAGTACAATGTTTATTTCAAAATCATTTCCCCGATGAATTAAATAAAAAAAACAAAAAAGTATAAATAGATGACAGAAATAGATAATCTTTGGTGCTAAAGATCACGTAACAGTATTGTAATGTGTCTTGTTAGCTCAAAGTTGAAATGCCTTTGGCACAAAGAATTGTATAGTCATGAGAAATTTGGTAATACATCTGCAATTTTACAGCATTTTACACCTTTTTATTTATATTTTTTCATATTTTATGCTCTCAATTGTCAATATATTTATTAAATATGGACTCGTGTTTGTATCAAATATTGATGTCTGAAATAAAGAAATTGATTAAAGAAATTGATTGATTAATTGATTGACTGGTTAGAACCGATCCAGGAAGTGTCGTAAATATTACAAACCAAATTTGAGTTATATTACTGGGCTGACATCATTGTGGGTGGCTGTTCAGATTCATTGATACGGCTCAAGTGTATTAAAATTGACAATTTAAAAAAAAATCTATATTATTCTCTATCGTACATGCCTTACTAAATAATAAACATTTAATCTATCAATTAAACAAAACAAATCGATATAAATTACCCCCTCTGTGACCTCGTCGGATTATTTGTCCATTGTTATGGTCAAGTTGTGCGTGAGGTCGGAGGTTCGAATCCCGGCCATGGCACTTATAGTAGGAGGGGTTTTTCATCCAACCAGGCAACTGGTAAAGTTTTCTCTGCCGAACATGTCATATATTGTAAATTTAGTTAGAATTAGTTTAGGTGGTGAAGCTGTAAATAACAGACCATGTACGTCTCCCTCGTTAGATACTTTGCCAGCCACATAAAAATAACCGGCATTTTGGCCATTTGATTAAATTACATCATAATCTACATAGATTTTTTTAAAGGCTGACGATTTTAAACATTTTATTACAATAATAATAATAATAATAATAAATAATAATAATAATAAAAATAATAATAATAATAATAATAACAATAATGAAATAATAATAATAATAATAATATAAGCAAATTTAATAATTAAACAAAGTCTATATATATCGACTATTAGGACACTTAGATAGTGTGAGGGCCGGATTTAGGACTGGGCAACCTGGGCAGTTGCCCAGGAGCATTCACAACCAAGGGGGCCTCTACATATCTCATGAAAAAACAATGTGTAAGGAAAACTTTAGGCTAACCTGAACGACAAGCACGTATCAATCAAAAACCATATTGCGAGGGTATTTCCAGATATTGTCCCACTTGTTCTAAGTTGTCTTACGTTAACGACGTTAGAAAGGTTTAACGTACACAACATAACGTAATTAGTGTGCTTGCAAAAACTCATTTTTCACGCGAACCGTAACCGTATCCTCGAACGTAACGCGTATATATAAATTCGCGTATTGCAAAATCTCTAAATATATGCAAACCATATTGTATTTCTGAGTGGTAAAAACAGCTAACTGGTTCAACATTGTCCAGACAAATATCTAAAATTTAACGCAATACAAATATCGACACAGATTTTCTTTGTTATTAGTTGTTGGCTTAGAAACGTTACACAGTGACACTATCTGCCATCACCTTCCGCTAGGCACCTGTTGTTGTAGTAACAGCAGACTCGTCTTCATCTGCCTATCTACGGTAGAAAATGACCAGAATATTGAGAAAACAAGTGGTTCCAGCATTTCATACTATTACACAGGTTGATGACATTAGCTTATGGCCAGAGCGTACGCCGAAAGAATTAATTGACTATTGGGCTGGGAAATGTCTTGAGAATCTCCACCACAATGGTATCAAGTCTTTGGATGCTAAATTCGCAATGCAAAAAGTCGGTTGCAAATGTACACAAGGTATGTTTGAGCGATGGAAACGAAATGGGGAAGTTGTTATACGTTCTTGGATTTGTTATTCACCAGCAAATGGTAGAGTCTCCTGCTTCTTTTGCAAGTTAATGGGTGTTGCAGGATCCCAATTCACATATGATGGGTTCTGCGACAGGAAACACGCTTGTGATCGACTTGGTGTCCATGAGCAATCAAAAGATCACATTCAAGAAGTTTTATCAGCAACAAGTCATCTGGCATATAGACTCTTCATTTGCACAAGAAGGGTATCGAATTGAGCAATATTGGCGCAGTCTTTTAAACGACCCGGTCAGCGTGCTTAATTTTGATTGTAAACGATGCCTAGCTCTTCGTGCAGATTATGAAATCAAGGACACGAAGTTCAAGAAATGTTTGAAAGATTGATGAAATTCCTTGCAAATCATGGTATTGACATTCAAAATTGTCGTGGGCAATCTTATAACACCTCAGTATGAGTGGGAGATACAATGATCTTCAAGCTGAAGTGGCAGCCGAAAATCATCATGCGATTTTGGATACCCTGTGGTGGACATTTACTGAATATTGTTGGACAAATAGCTGAATATTGTCAAGCAGCAGTGACATTTTTTATTTCCTTCAAGCAATCTATGTGTTTTTCACAGTTTCTGAACACCGTCATGAAATTCTTACAGACCCATTGAAGTCTGTGGAATCCGGTCCTATATCGGTGCCAAAGAGGGATTCTACAACACGATGGTCCTGTCGATCTGATGTCCAGACATTTCACGCAATCCGTGAAGCACTTGCCAAAATAGCAAAACATGAAAATGAGATGTCTAGATCACGTTCTAAGACAAATGGTCGCCATGACAAGATGTGCAAACTGGAGACTGGCATCTTTGTTTGGGGTTTTTTTTGGGGGGGGATGACATCCTTGAGAGAGTTAATGCTACAAATCAGACGTTGCAAGATCCCAAGGGAAAGGAGATATCTGGAACTGATGGTTATGTGCAGACACGCAGTCATGAAAGAAATGTGGGCCTTTATCCATTGGGTTATGGACGATCGGAAGAGACTGCATTCTCGATGTTTGAAACATTTCGAGTTCAGAATTTTCTTCCAGTAATTGTTCAGTTTCTGAGTTCATTGGAGCAACGATTGAAATCCTACGAAAACGCCTGTTCTCTTTTCTTATGTGAACTGGAATCACTCGACTGCGATGAAATCGGAGCAGCTGCAGCAAAATTGATTGCCGAGTACAATGATGATCTAAATCAAACAATTGGCGTTGAACTTGTGCAGTTTGCAGCCTTCTTCCCTCATTTTGCTGAAGATGATAAGATACGGAGAGGCCATTTCCTTTACAAACTGTTGATGAACAAGAAATTTATGACTATTACTATGTCTTGTTATCTTTTATTTTTTATATTCTAGGGCAGGGTGGGGCTCCACTACTGAAGGCTGTCCAGGGGCCTCCACGTGTCTAAATCCGGCCTTGGATAGTGCAGTTACTATAACGCTGCAATGCGAATCCGCTGGTTGTGGGATCAAATTTGACTAAAACTTGTGTGCTTTCCTAGGAAGTCGCCCATCAAGGCTGAATAAAACACTCACTCACCTTCTCACCCTTTTTATGATTAATTACGCCCAGATTGGAATAATGTCAAATTTATTTATTATTATCTGAGTACCCGATAAAATGCACATCCAGTAAGCTTAAAACCATTTACTGAGTTCATTATTCATCATCAAGTTATCCAGAAATATATCTTTAACTTCACATATGGGCCGTTTTCGTGGCGTAATTGGTAGCGCTGGAGTTGATCACATCTCTATAGCACTTCAACGGGCTATGTCAGAATTAAGGGTGTTTCATCTTTCACTTTTCCTCATTATCTATCCGAGATGTTGTTTGGCACATTTAGCGTACAATGTGCACAAACATGACAACAAGACAACATTATAACGAGTACAAGATAGTTATATCACTTCTCAAGTATAACCTCAGCTAGTTATAATGATATAAAGATGTGTGTTGTAAAATGGGATATTAAATGACCTATTTATTTCCAATATGTCACTCACTCACTCACTCACTCACTCACTCACTTTTACCTATCAGACTCTGGATGTGTGTGTGTGGGGGGGGGGGCGGTCGTGCCGCTAGATTTGTGCTTCTCAAATTCCCCCTCAGATTTTTAATTTTTTATTTAATTTATTTTGTACACTAATGTAAATACATATAATAATATTAAAATACATAAATACATTAAAATACCAGGATAGCACAATATATATGATGAGAAAACACTTATTTCCATTGTGGTCCTGAGAATATCCTGAGACATATGCCCAAGCTAAACAAAATGATCAGATCAAATATCCCACAGCAACAGTTAATAAAATAGGGACTCGAACCTACAACTGGAAGTATATTGTCTGTGGTGCTCTATTTCTGCACCGAAAAGCGTCCAACAGCACAGACAGGTTACTCAGTGCATTAATCAAGATGTTAATCACTAGATGGCGCTGTACGCAAACAGCGCAACATGGCGAAGGTGGGTAGTGTTGTAAAAGTTTAGCGATGTTCTTTCTCTTTTTCTTGCCGATTAATGGCACTGTGATCGTTAATATTTAGGTCTGTCGTAGATATTTTACATAGATGTAGTCGTCCGATCGTTTAAAATTTTAAATCAGGTTACGTTTTTTAAATAAAAACCTGACAGCAGACGTGATTAGCAAACGCCACGGCCCACCCCCATAACTGCTAATCCCATTTGATTTCGTTGTTGAACTGTCTTACCGAATCTGGTCGAACTTAACTGTTATTTTTATGTCGTTCCTTTTTGTTTATTTGAGTAACAGTACCTTTCTCGGTACCTCGGCCGGTGTCTGATTAATGTATACACTCCTCATTCAATTACATGGCTCCTGATGGTAGACTTTACTTCACAGATGATGTAGTAATGACTAATATGTCAAATATCACGTTACGAGTTTGTTGATGTCACGATATCGTCTACTATAATGATGTAGCTGGCTACGTGTATATTTACTGTTGGTGGTTCTCTTAAAACTTATTTTTACTCATTATTGTGGGTTGGTAACTTGTAGGAAACTGAATATTATAACTAGATCTATTAGTATTACACTGACATACATATGACATGTCATTTGGTCTAGTACAATGGTTAGAGCACCTCACTGTTAAACTCCAGGTCAGATTTCAAAATAACCCAAGATATACCTTGATACCAATGTACGGAATATAGAGGCACAGCCTGTTGGTAATTCCAGTCTTGATTGGTTATCTACAGGTATGTTACAAAACTAGTTGAAATCATGGTAATCTGAATTTCTCCCCTTGCCAAAACTTATCAAGACGAGACTTAAAGGTGTTTAGAGTTGGGTTTTTTATCGCCTGAGCTGGGATCCAATTCCAGTCGTTAACCACTCACTGGCTAAACACATTCTGTCTCATTCCTAGTCTTGCTCGTGACTTTGCTATCTTCTAACTGTTCCCTCTGGTATTCGATCCTGTCGCCATACTAAAAAATATATCTGGAAATATACTTGTATTTGTGAGATGTTTTCATTCAAAGTCGCCCATCTACTGATGATGTACAATACATTCTGTGGTCTCATTTCTTTTTTAATTGTCATACAAACATATTGAATATGTTAAATATTTAATTCTTTCAGTTATTCATTAACATTACTCTTCAAACTGAGATTTCAAAAAATCATCTATAGATGTAAACAAATTTGTTGTGACACATATAGAGTGTACATGTACATAAAATTAATTGCGTTTCAAGTATTTATAAAAAATTCCTAGTTTTTCTGCATGAAAATAACTATAGTATTGGTTTATCCAGAATTCAGACTAATTATTTATTACTTTTATACAAGATTATTTGTAAATACAGACACATGCCAGGAACTTCCATTGTTTTGATCTACCAATATACAGCAGAAATAACGGTAAAAATGAAACAAGTGGCTAGCTATTCGGACATATATATAGGAACTAAGTTTTATTGCGTAGGCCGGAAATAGGGATGAGGGTTTGCGTGTTATATCATGCGATCTTGTTGCGTTGTTATATCTCAGTTAAGTCAGTTTTCAGTGATTGATGGATAGTTTTTTAAATTTATTTATATTCATTTTCAATGGATATAATATAACAAAGTAATGCCACAGAATTAGATAATAACTGAACATTACATTGCCATGACCTTCATTTATGCCTTGATAGGGTTGAAAGGGTAATAGTTATGGTTCTTGTGCCTAAAGAACAGATTAATAATAGCTAACAAATAAATGAATTATTGTAGATAAATGATGGGTGATTTACTGTAGATAAATAATAGATGAAATAATGTTGATCAGGAACAGATGGAATAATGTGTACAAATAACAGATGGAATAATGTGTATAACTAACAGATGAATTAATGTGTACAAACAACAGATGAAATAATGTGTATAAATGACAAATGAATTAATGTGTATAAATACTACTTGGATTAATTTGTTCAAACAACAGATAGATTAATGGGTACAAACAACAGATGGAATAATGTGTATAAATGACAGATGAATTAATGTGTATAAATACTACTTGGATTAATTTGTTCAAACAACAGATAGATTAATGGATACAAACAACAGATGGATTAATGTGTATAAACAATAGATGGATTAATGTGTACAAACAACAGATGGATTAATGTGTATAAACAACAGATGGATTAATTTGTTCAAATAACAGATGGGTTAATTTGTTCAAATAACAGATGGATTAGTGTCAACAAGTAAGAGATGGATTAAACTGTACAGGTGTAGATACTATCTTCAGCAGTCAGTCTCCCAGAGATATCTTCTAAAACACCAGTATGAGAAGTGGCCTGTTATCTCAGATGTTAAAATATAAATCATTTAAAATAATGGTTGTGAATGATCTAGTGTTCAGTATATACCACATATAACATCTGTTTTAATGTCAGTACTTAACAGTGAACTTCACCCCACTCGTGTTTGGTCATGCAGTAATATATAACTCTAAGACAATCCCTTATACATATCTTGGGGCATTTATCTTAAATGAAGAGATGAGTTCTCAGGTCAAGCACCATATAGATAGAAAAGTACCTCACCTCAGAGCAGTCCTTTAAATGATTCTGTCCTATAATCATGTGAGACCAGGATAATAAATGAGTTAAGATCAGCGGGAAAACACATCTCAGCTCCCTTAATGGCCGTTGGTATTTCAGTGTCAAAAAATTCAGTGTGTTAGCAGCTGTCTACTGTCTGTAACAAGACATCCCGTACCCAAGAGCATCGTATTTCATTCATTTGGTGGCATAGACATTAGGCTGCTCTCATATACATATTTTGTCTGGGCATATTTGTACTAATAATGGGATAATTACCAAAAAAATTTCAATAGAGAGTTAGTTACTATTAGTACTGACCACATATACCGGTAATTTACATTGTCTCAGTTATTGTCTCATTAGTGACAAAAACAAACCATTGAATGTTTAATCAGGCCATTAATTTAAGTTTGAGGTCCTATGTATGCGCTAACAGTTTGTGTGAAAGATCATTATAATTTGCCTTGATCTGTTGACAGTATACAAAACACATTGGTATGAATTATGAAAACAAAACTATTTCCTGCGTTCAAAACGTCACCTGGAAGTACTGCTGGGAAAAGTTCCGATTTTTAGGTCGGCTTAATGGATGGTACTGCCATAAATCATGATATGTTAGGCCGTCACCTATGGTAACAAATCGCTTGTTGCTGAATACTGCAATATGAACCTACTGGTACTTGAGTCAGACAAGTTATAGGGAACTATCTAAAAGATATCATGAAGAGTTTAATTAAAAGATTTTTAATAAAAGAGATGTTTGTGTTACTCTTTAAGTTGTAAGATTGAATGTGTATAAATTGACCTTTTGTATAAGATCAATTATCTTTTTGGCCACTTTGAAGAGCATTGCATCAAACACATGAAGAATGAATGTATCATTTATCATAGACAAATATTAGGGAAAAAATAATTGTTCATAATATACCCATAAATTTGATTCCAGTATAATTACTATCATATACTGATCATGTGACCATGTGTTATATATTTGTACCTGCTGCATTAAATACTTCTGAATTATTAGAGGCTTGTACTAGTTGTAGTAAGAAAAAAAAACTCCCCCTCCACACACACATAATAATAATGAAGATGACAAAAGTATTTAAGTGAAGTCCATTTAGAAGCCACCACAGTTGATTTTAGAGGTTAACTTGACCCTAACTCACCAAAAGATAGTGAATTCATTCAATTTGGAAGCCATAACAATTACTTTTGAGTATATTTTAATTACTGGTAGCTAGTTGGCTTAGGATAGTAAGTCTACACTACATTACTTGACAGTTTTTCACAACCTATAATTGTTCTCTTCAAAATACATGGTCGTGTGATATTGCATGAATATGTAATGACTGTTTATATACCAAATATGACTTGTGATATAATTGTGCCGGTGGTATATTAAATGAAATAGGGTGTGTCAATGTGCTGACAGCTGTTGGTGTTCATTTCTTCCATCATCAGCCATAATAGTTTGGTTTGTTCATCGATAAATTCCATCGAATATTTTTCCGTTTGGGTGAATGACGAATACCCTTTTTTCCTATTATAATCTTCTAAGATCATTTCTTAAACTTATACATGAGCATGTGTGGTACTCGAGTACTCTTGCCAAATAAAGACGGATAACATTTGAAATAATATATCCAAAACAAATGCAGTATTTTACATCGCAACGCACCAAAGACTGATCTAAAATATCTGATGAGTTACTTGCCTCAAGCAACAAACCAACTGTTGTAAACAAAATTAATATATCATGTACCATGAAGGCATGAACATAGCTATGAATGTTCATAGTTATAATAAGTGTTAAGGTGAGGGCTATAATCATGTGTATAGTATTGGTGTTTTACTGTATGATGATCTCTGTGTGTTTACAGTATGGGGAAACAGATATGTCCCTGCTCTCATTGTGACATCATTCATTATGGAATATTCACCATGGGTTATTCATTATATATGCACAAGGACATACTCGACCAATATGGTCAACAGAGACGAGTTAGGTTTCTGTTTTAATGGAAACATAATCTGTCCAATTTGAAATCAAAATGCGACACATTTCATTACAACAGCTAATACATTCCTTCATCAATGAAACTATTTATGATACTGAGGATGTATGCTTAGCAAGGTTAGATTCTTGTGTAGAATACTTCAGCAGTAGTAAGTTGAATATAAATTTGATCATGAAATGGGGATAAGAATCAAAAGTATAAACACTTCTAAAAAAACCTATATGATTAGTAACCAAAAGTGTCTCCAACCGCAGAGAACTATAAAAATATGTTAGTTTGGTTAGATAATGGTACCATTTCGTACATGACTAGTCATGTATGAAATATTATGACCTTGACTCTTGGGTCAAGTACATGGACCATCAGAGCTCGTGAGATGTGCTTTTTTATGTTTGAATTTTGGTCAGAGCCCATTAAACATCCCCTGCCTCTATAACCAGTCTTCCACCACCTCAACTTTAGTCATTACACTCATGTTTCCTGATGATACTGTTCTCCAATAAGGGAAGCTTGATTAACTATTGTTATCTAGACCACTAACTAATTTCTTATACTCTGTATATCTCTCTATGTATCAGACATGGGGGGGGTCAATTCAATTTTGGAATTGCTTATTTAAAAAATTGGAATTGATAAATCCACAAATTAATTTGCCATTTAATTTTTTAATTCGGAAATATTTTTTCCATGACAATCCTACTTGGAATATAAACTAACTCAGAGTACCTACTCATGGTAAAAAGAGTAGGTAAAAATTGAAATTGACAAAATGGAATTGACCCCCCCCCCATGTCTGCTATGTATCTACTAACACCTGGTGTTAACCACAGAACCATAACATTAACACAGGATAGATTGTTTATATAAGTCAGACTGATTCTGGATCAGTGTCAGATATAAGATTGGATGTCTTTAATTAACCTGGTGATATATATATGGGACTGATAAAGAACGATGACACTCTGATGTTAGACCAGTCATTTGTGGGTTTAGGTAACTGAAGGGAGGTTAGACGTAACAACCTTTTTACACCTCTGTGCTATAGCATTATACTTACTCACTATGACACACACACACTATCTCTGACATTGTACCATTATTTTGTAGACAATTTTTATAAAGAAGTTTGTTATTTGATTTTGTTTCTCATTCCTTTTTTCTTGTATTTTAGCATATTTTTAGATCTTATATTGTATTCAGTTTGGGGTAAACGCCAATTTTGGGTTAAACCTGGGTCAAACTAATTTTCAGTCATAATTCACCACTGGTTAATTAAACAAAACAGTCAAAATGTGAAATAATGATATACAAAAATTTATATATAGCGTCCTATATAATCTGTAAGAAGGTTACTCTAAGGCGTATTATCTACATAAAGCACACAAATAATAGTACACAGATGTATGTCAGTAATTGTACATAAAGCACACAGAACCATAACAAAAGTGTTTAAATGTTCACCATTCTAACTCCACACCAACATAAGGTTATGGATAACAAGATACAAGCTTGACTACGTAGTTTGGTCTGGATGGCACCGAAGTTGGAGAAAATCCTCTCAATTGAGGCTGAATTGGACAGAAGACTGAGCAACATAATGGCTAGACCATATAGACCAGTGTTCACACCCTTACAAAAGTTTTTTTTTAACACAATTCCACCTCACATCTGGTTTCAGCTTCTCAACACAACTGTCATGAAACAAAGACTTAAGGAATAGTAGAATATCTCAAATAATTTATTAAAACAAGTGTTGATAATTTTCACAGCCTTATGGATAAATTTACAGTTGTATTATTATATTACTATGAATTATCAATAATAACATTTTACAAATTCATACCGATCTAACAACTATTTTTCATCTGTATCCAAATTAAAAATGTATAAATTTGTTGGACAATGTAATCTTTTCTGAGAAAAGACCAGTTTAACTCTTACTTTAAATTAGTAAAACCCAGGTTTGGATCTCTTGTGGAGTATGATTGTGTGTGTGCGTGGTTTTTATTTGTGTAATTTATTTTATTATTTATCATGGGGAACGTCTTCAGTATAAGAATTGTCTCTGATACTATATTTTATACCATTGTACTAGTCTAAATTTATGATGTGGTTTAACTGTGAGATGCTGACCAACCTTTGTCTAACACTAAGTAAACGATGGAGCCATATACCAGTACTATATATTATATGTAATACAGTAAATATGTGACTATATGTAACACAGTAATATGTGGCCAAAAACAAGGACCTGGTTGGATGAGGTTTGTTTTTGTTGTCAATTATGTGCTCATATTTGGCAGCTAGAATCAGTAATCTCCTTCAGGAGTTTTTGATGTCATCAAACTGTAGAGGGCCATAACATTGTGGGGGGGGGGGGGATGAGGGTTGTAAAGACAGTGCATAGCTCTACCCAAAATGTAAGGGTCTTAGGATGATAAGGTTAAATGAGAGCTCTGTATTATCTGAGTGAGTGAGAATTTTATTAAGCCTCAGTACTGGTCGTCTTGAGGATATACAGAAGAGCTATTGCCTTGCGTAATAAGATTATCAAATGAAAGGAAATGCTGGGATTCGAACCCAAGCACTGATGGTGTAGTGAACTACTAGCTGTGCCATTAATATGTTGGTTTTTTTTTTATAGGGAAAGGTTTTGTACGACTTCGTGTGTGGAGGACCTGGAGAACTGACAGTGCATAATAATGAAGTACTGACAATTCTGAATCAGGTGAGGAAAAATTTATGTTTGATGATTGTATGTGTGTGCGTTGACTGACTGCCTGTTAAATGTTCTATTTCACTTAGACTCAAGATATAATGGAACACCAGTTGTTAGAGATTACAGTTATGTTGGTATATAAATAGTTGGTCTGTTTGTGGCATAACAATGATGTATCAATGTAGATATATACCCATTTAACTGAACTCTATATGTTGACATTGATTTACTTGAACTGTACATATTGATGATATCAGTACATGGTGACCCTAACTACATATTGATGATATCAGTACATGTTGACCATAACTACATATTGATGATATCAGCACATATTGATGATATCAGTACATGTTGACCCTAACTGTATATACTGACACTACTTCATAACTGTACATATTGACACTAACTCATAACTGTAGATGTTGACCCTAACTATGTATACATGTTAATTTAGATATACCCATTTACCTGAACTGTACATGTTGACACTAGCTGTACATATTGATATTAACTGTATATATTTATGTAGATAGTAACTATATAGTTATATTGACTCTAACTGTGCCTGTTTGTACTAAGTGTATATGTTGACACTATATATATTTATGTAGATAGTAACTATATAGTTATATTGACTCTAACTGTGCATGTTTGTACTAAGTGTATATGTTGACACCATATATATATATATATATGTGGATTAATATGTTTACGGTATGTTGATACTAAGTGTACATGTTGACACTAACTGTACATGTTGACAATAACTATACTGTTACCCTAACATTACATGTTGACACTAACAATACATGTTAAAACTATTTATGTGGATTAATACAATTATTGTATGTTGATACTAAGTGTACATGTTGACACTAACTGTACATGTTGACACCATCTATACTGTTACCCTAATAGTACATGTTGACACTAACAGTACATGTTGAAACTATATATGTGATTTAATATGATTATTGTATGTTGATACAAACTACTGGTATTTAAGCTAGTTGTACAACATAAATTATGATAATTAGCTAGATATGTTGATGTCAGCCTATTGTATGTTTGGATCTATGGCCAGCCATTACTTATGCGGGATTCGGTGCGTTTTTACCACCAGAGGGTGCTATACATGTACAGTGTATTGTCTGTTGTCCCCGTATGGGGGGGTGGGCATGTCATGACACATCAGTACTGTTTATATTATTAGCAATGACTAATCAAAGTATTCTGCGTCATTAGAGTTAGCTAGTCCTTGGTATAGTAGGTCAGAGAACATAGCGACATCTGGTTAATATAGGAAAGTATAGAGGAAGTATTGTGTATATATATATGTGTGTGTGTGTGTGTGTGTGTGTGAATAAATAGATTAACAGATAAATATAGGTTGCCTCCACGGCCCGACTTGTAGCGTATTTGGGCGCAGGTCTGTAGTATTTGGGTTCAAACCACCGGGTCCCGCTATCCGAGAAGGGTGTTTTATTTCACACTTAGCCTCATTACCTTTGAGGTCACTTGGCCCATTTAGCCTAATATGTGGCCGTAAAACAGCAACAGCTAGTTAGATAGATAGAAACAAACGTACGTACACATCTACACACGGACACATGCACCCAAAGTTAACCGTACATCGGTGATATTGCATAAATCAGTTAGTACAGGTTGGCTATTGACATACTAAGAGACCATTGGTCAGAACATGAGAGAGGGAGGGGGGGGGGGAGTGTGTGGGACACTATTGCTGATTTATATCAATAATCAATCCTGATATATAGACGATATCAGTGTTCTGAGCCTTAGTTAATCACATCACTTGACTTAATCTTATATATTGTCTATAGCTACAATGTCACTTATCATGTTATGATCATCTCTGTGTGGGTAACTGGTGTGATTTATGGTAGTTTATTGGGGTGACTGTGGGAAAGGATGTTTGTTGGGATGAGTGTGGGAAAGGATGTTTGTTGGGGTGAATGTGGGAAAGAGTGTTTATTGGGGTGAGTGTTGGTAAGGAGGTTCTTGGGGAGAGTGTTGGAAAGGATGTTTGCTGGGGTGAGTGTGAGAAAGAATGTTTATAGGGGGTGAGTGTGGGAAAGGATGTTTGTTGGGGTGAGTGTGAGAAAGAATGTTTATAGGGGTGAGTGTGGGAAAGGATGTTTGTTGGGGTGAGTGTGAGAAAGAATGTTTGTTGGGGTGAGTGTGAGAAAGAATGTTTATGGGGGTGAGTGTGAGAAAGGATATTTATGGGGGTGAGTGTGAAAAACGATGTGCATGAGTGAAGAGAAAGGAGAGATATCAGCAGCCAGATGATCAATTATTATTTAATACATTATTTTATCATTTTATTAACTAACTAGAGAAATAACAGTTTACTGCAAGCTGAAATGTTACTAGGCTTCTCAAGACAGTCATCCAAATATAACTGATAACATATTGTAATAAGAAATGCTTGGAAAAAAATATATATATCTTAAACTTCATAAACATCATACACGACTTACAGTCATGTGTCTTCAGTCTGAGTACACAATGTACAGCCATGTGTCTTAGACCTCATACCCATAGAGTCATCCGTTTTAAACTTCATACACATCATACACAACAGACAGACATGTTTCTTCACCGCATCCACATCATATAGTCCTGTTTCTAAATACCACACGCAGATATTGATCTATACAACTATTACAAGAGACTTGAAATGTCATTACATCATATACGAAGTACATTTTTTTCATTACAACAAGTAAAAAATATGAAACAAAAAATGACTCAACACCACAACCTGTGCGGGGGATGGAGGTGAGGTGGCGATTGTAACAGAACTCATTTCTGGGAAAATATCAGAAGCTATAAACATAGCCTGAAGGCCATCAACGCATCAGACCATACTTCATGTCAGGAAAGTGAACTTCAAAGTATAAATTAAAAAATAAACGTTAGAGCTTTCTAAATACCTCCATTAAACATGCTGCTTCTTTCAATTACCAAGTCTGACGTAAATCTACTTGATGTTTTTATCTTTTTGGAGTCAGACATATCTCGTGACCACCAGAAATGAGAGGGTGCCAATAGAAGCGCACAGAGATGAGGCCAAATATTTCATCTCATTTGCAGTCTAAGCTTGAATTGTGAGGATTTAGCTCCCCTGGTGTTACAGCAGGAAGATCCTCATAGTCATGTTGTGTGATGCCAGATGAAAGCAATTCTTCCATAATTAGATAAAGAAGCTAGGAAAGGAGCGGCTAAGATGTGATGGGATTGTAACAAGTGCAGCCAAATTGTCAGTCTTCCTCGAGGGCGTCATCGAGGGCAATTCTTCATCGACTTAGAAGTGCTAAAGGGCTTTCCAGTAACGCCAAGAAAAGGAGGCATAACAGTCTAACAATAATGAGGGATGGCTTTAAGATGGGCTTATCCATTTCAGTGGTGGCTTAAGGCTGTGATTATGGATGTATTCTTATAACCGTTTCGCTCTCACTCTATCTCTCTGTGTGTGTGTGTGTGTGTGTGTGATATGACACTGGATTGATATTTGGCTTAATTATTATGGGACTGTTGTGCTCATATTATTCTCACAGGATACGGTGTGTGTGTGTTGGGGGGGTTGTGAGAGAGACAATGCTGTGAGGACATGACAATAAATAATATTCCATCATTCCACATCAAATGTATATTATTTTATAAACAGGGAGTAAATGGTTAACGTAGAAAATCTCCCAAATTCTGAGTGAAAATAAAATAAATATTAATCCATATGTGGCATCTATTAGAGTCCAAACTAGCTGAATCAATATATATTGGTGTTTTACAATAAACTGAGTGAGCTAGTCTGTTAAAGTGATGATTAAAGAGATTTGTTAAATCATGATATATTAAAAAAATATTAATACAAATTCTGATGTTAGTTAAGTCAATTGAGTAGAATCTGTACTAAGTAGTTGATAAAACATGATGTTAAACGTTTATTAATGTTATATGGATTCTGAAGAAAAAAACCATATCCATCTTCTGCCCTAAAGTAATGTTTCTGTTCTTAGATAAAAAAAAGGAGAGATGTCAGTGAGATAAAAACTGAAATACTTCATTAACAAGAACAACTCAAGTAGAAATGAGCAATAAACTTGGAAAAAATCGATTGAACTAGACCATCGTAGGAAACCCTTCTAAAGTCTGTCTCTCTCACTCTCTGTGTGTGCGTGTGTGACTGTTATATCTAGATCACAAGCCTCACTAATCCTAGTAACAGGTTTCCACAATAAACCAATCACGGATCAGTAAACATGACTGGTGCCAGAACATGTCAAAAATACCAACATAATCCACAACCATCAACTCGCTAGAAACATACCAACAAACACAACATACCTCATGAGCTAATTTTTATAAAACGCATATTCCTACCATTCGTCGGTTAATTCAACTTATTATACCCCGCCACCCATCACTTAATCATGTTTCTGTCACAATACAAAACAAATTAATCAGATCTGTTTATTATCTAAATAGAGTTAACTCCATTTAGATAATTATTTTATATATTAAATCTAATTATAGTAATAATCTTAAAAAAGTTTGTTTCAAGTTATGACTCTTTTGCTGGCAGTTAATAAATCAGATAAATACAATATAAATGTACTGGCTCAGTGGATGGTAAATATTTGATATTTAGATGACAATACAAAACCAAAAATAGGGGAAAAACCCAAAATCTAATTAATACAAACGGAGAGACGAATAGCCAACTGACGATAACAGAAATGATATTTTTCTAATTAACAATGGATGTTGTCTAATTAGCCAACGTTCTTAGCCGACTCATTAATAAGAATAATAACATTCTTAGACAACACACGAGTCTGATGTGTGTTGACATCTGTAAATGATGTAGTATTTCCAATAATGATCGTATCTAAATGCTGTTAGTTGAATTCGGTGGTATAAATGTGAATATGTTCTGTCGGTAACTGGATGACTCTTGCGTTTTTGCTACAAACTAACGGATTCCTCAATGTCAGAACTGTTGACGTTACTTGCACATTGATTGCGGTGGAAATGAGAGCAAAATGGAAGCATTTTGTTGCCGAGCATTTGGCATGACAGAATGTAATCAGTCACAGCATCCGTAGACTGATTAATACGGCACTGGGGGCGTTGACTTGGAGACTGTTGCCAGCAGTCGATGTGGTCACGACCTTCACAATTCCTATCAAGCACGTGACTGATGGCAGGTGAAAACATTACAGAACACTTCAACGGCATCTTACATAATGGTTCTCTTATTTAAAGGAACTGTCAATATCTTACAAACACGTCTTTACAGTAGTTATATAAAATAATTTATATAAATTTTGATACATTGTGATCAGTTATTTTACGTGGCTTAGCTACCTCAAATGAGCCAGACGCATATGATCTGTAATTTACTGCTTCACCACATGGACTAATTCTAAATAAATTCCAAATTTACAATAGACAGCATATTCGCCAGTTGCCTGGTTGGATGAAAAACTCCCCCTACTATAATGCCACGGCCGGGATTCGAACCTCTGGCCTCCTACACTGAGCATGACCTTGAGTTAGAAAGTCCTACACTCTTAAGTCTAACACATGAGACCACTAAGAAGCAGTACATGTAAATATATAAATACAGCCTCAAAAACATAAATAGATTTAAAGAATAAATATTTATACTGAGTTATAATATCTTGGTGTAATCAGTTCAATCAGCTGACTTGTTCTAGTTATAATATATGACTTGTTTTAGAAATATAATACTGATAACTAACAGTTATTATAATCAGTTACTGACAGATGTTGACTTATATCTGTACTCTTTAGATCTGGATATTTATATACAGTCAGCTAGCAAATGTTCTCTAATAGAAAAACACAGTATGGCTTAAAGTCTGTGTGTCTCTCTATGTGTGTTTCTGTGTCTATGCCTTCTTGCTTCCCCGTGTGTGTGTGTGCATACATGTGTGTGTCTGCGTGTGTGTATACATGCATGCATGCACATGTTATATCCCTCTATCTGTACGTCTCTAAGAATATCAAGCATGTACAATATTTTCTATAGTTATTAAGGATAATTTGACATTATTATATATATATATATATATATATATATATATATATATATATATATATATATATAGTGTTTTATAAGATCACATATTTATCACCAAATTATATTAAACAATTTATGTACATATTATTTATTTCTTGAGATTTGAGCCTAAAATTAGAAAAGTACCAAAATATTGGCCAAAAATCATTTGATGTTATGGTCCCTTTTATGTACATGGTAGTTTAAAAGGGATGAGTGGCTTACAAAGGTAATTAGGTTAAGTTTTAAATGAAAACACCCAACAGACATAACCACACCGAAATCTGAGTTAATTTTGGTCTGTGACCAAACAAACTACCTGTGAACAAACACACTAACTGAGAGATGGTCTCACAGGCTTAAAGTCTAAATGTTATAAACTAACCAATAATTATATTGACAACCACAATATAGTTCAGCAACTTTCCTTTGTTGACTAGACCACATATGAATACATACTGTGATTTAACCACTCTGACTGGTGTAGCATTAGAAAAGTTCAATATGATACCTTTAACTTTGTTACCTGCCCCCGAGTTACTTTTATCACAAGAAAGGTACTTTGGTATTACAGGTAGGACAATCTCAGTTATGGGTAGACTTTGAACAACATGTCATTTATCAGCATCCAGAGATAAACACTGGCGACAAACTTCCTGGGGAAGAAACTAGAGGGCAAACCCCTTGAGGATGAAACCCCGAATATATCCATGAAATTGTTATTTCCAGTAATTTATTGTTCATATCAAATTTCAGTGTTTTGGAAAAGGATTTGTTATATTATAGCAGCTCATTCCGTGTATTAGCCAAATAACTTGTTCTACATTAACCAGATGTTAAATGTTAATTCGGTTTTTCTAATAACTATGATACTCTAATTTTAATTCGTATATTTATTCCACCATGTAATTGACATATATAGCAAGCATGCTGGTCTAAAGCAGTGAAGTCATTACTTATAATTGCGATATGAACAGACAAGCTCTTGTTATCATTATTCCACAAAAGGGGAAATAATTCTTTAATCTAATGAGGCTATTACTTATAATGGCAATGTTAAGAGTGAAACATTTTCAACTTAATCAGTGAAACCATTAGTTTCTTTCTGTCAAGTCACAAAGTACCTAAAAAGAATTCCTACAGGCCATTCTGGATGGCTGCAGATGTCTGATGTAAAATTCGTCTCCTACCACCATTGTGATAAATTTTGAATGAGCATGTATCTTAGTAATGTATACAACACTGGTCTATATGTCTACACTCACATGTTTGTTTCTGTTACATGACTCAAAGTAATTGGCAGAAGATCCAGAAACTGCGATTGTTATTCATTACCATACTGAGTCGGAAAATGTCTGGAACATATTTCTGTAGCATACTTGATGGACTGATCTTTCTACCTGTGTCTGATGTATTTGTAACCCTTGACTATCTACTGATGGGATCACACACAAGTCGGGTCTTGAGCCACCGATTGATTACTTCAGTTCAGGGATGACTCCGTCTGCTCCTGCCGTGTCAGTCTTATATGCCATTGCATCTTTCTGCCAGCAGGACCAGATGGGGGTCATCCCTGAATTGAATCAGTGGCTCCCATCTATATGCGGAGAATTACTCCCGTGTTCCCTCCGGAACTCTTGAATGGTCACGAGACCGCTTTACATGGTGGATCCAGAATCAACAACATCTGTGAATCCTGGAACAACGGCTTTCCTAGTTCCACGTGGTCCAAATACATTGACAAACCGCCCCCCCCCTCCCCAAAGACCTAGATACTGTATAAGATAGAAAATGGCACTGATTGTATTATGATTAATCACAGTAAAACACGTATTATGTGTATTTGTTTAACAATTTCAGGGATATTCAGGGTGTTTAGGTTGTTTCAGAATTTCAGGGTATTTTCTCATTGTGATTTTGATCATGGATTTTATTTATCAGGATACAACAACAAGTAATAAGGGTAACCTTGCCAGTTGTGTTGATCATGTTGTGGGGAAATATATAGACCTTACCACCCTTCTATTTTAAAACAATAATAATAATATAAATATGATGATAATAACATATACAGTAATGCCCGGTGTGCTGCAATAAAATAGGTTATCTGTTTGAATCCTTTTCATCCCTGTATTTGTGGGATGTTTCCTCTAGAGTCACCTCTCAGTCGTCATTGTTGTTATCAGCATTGAGGTTGATATAACTCAACTCAGTTATATCATCCCATTTATCTGTACTCATGCCCTCTATTATAGTATATCTTGGGGGGATGGCATAGAACTCGTAGCCGATGGGTCGCAGGTTCGAGGCTTCGGGAGATGCAATGCTGTCTTGTGGCGACTGGTTCACTCATCCATAAAAATGAGGATGTGATGGCTATGCGTTTGAGTAAGGCTTTGCGCCTTTAATGGCAGCATGTGTTGTGTGCTCAATTTGGGAGTTGAGGTGGCTGCTGGATTGAAGCAGATCTGAGTCTGGGGATAATAATATTGTACAGCGCCTCAGAACATGGTGACCTGGTTCTGGTGCTAAATAAACATGCATTATTATTATATATTATATTTTGCTCATCTCGGTGTTGGCCCTCTAAGCACTCACACCCTCTGTTATACTATCACTTACTTATCTCAGTGTTTGATAGTGTGTTGTTATATGGATTTTGTTCCACAGTTGCGTGTCAACACCTATGCCTATGTTTCATAGTAATCTATCAACAGCCATGTGTCACAGTAACAGTGATTCTCTTTAGTATATCAACACCAGGCTTAATTGGCAGTAGTGTATGATGGTAGTGTGTAGTGTGATACTAATATAGCAGTAGTGTATGATGGTAGCATGTAGTATAATCTAATAAAAGCAGTACTGTATGATGGTAGCATTTTGTATGATACTAATAAAAGCAGTAGTGTATGATCGTAGCAATTTTGTAGTATCATACTAATAACACCAGTAGTGGTCACTGTGATAGTAACGTGTAGTATCATACTAATAACAGCAGTAGCGTATGATGGTAGCATGTCATATAATACTAATACCTGTTGTATTAGTGATATGATTACACTTAATTAGCAAGATTGATCAGATTTCAACTGTTTGTTATTGTTATATATTTTCAGAATGTAGGTGATGGTTGGTGGGAAGCAAAAAACTCACGCGGTGAAAAGGGTCTTGTACCTGAAGCTTATATAGAGGTAAGTATGACATGTTATTAACAATAATAATAACAACTGAAATAGCACTTTTTTTGTGGTTGGTTTTTAGGGATATATAAATGGTCTCTAATTTAGTGTTCTCCATTGGCACTAATTCTAAATCAATTTGGAATAGTTGATATATTTAGGAGAGAAAACGTTGCCAATTCACAGTGTGTGTGTGTGTGCTGTATCATGAACTACTTATTGTTGTGTCATGGTCAGGATTCAAACTTCCCACACAGATTTTATATTTTTATGAATTTATTTTTTTAATTCCATTTTCTAATTTTTTTCAGTTGAGAAAGGCTAAATTCATTTTCACAAATTATAATATAGGTTACATGATTCTCTTAATTTCTGCAAAGTGTTATATTTCAAAGCTTATGGAACAGAAAAATTCTTTTATCTCCAATATACATTATATTTTAATGGTTGCATCAAGGAAGTAATATTGAAATAGGTAGTTATTTTTTCTTACACACACACACAGTGAGTGAAGCATTAAGTGAGTGATGTGTGCATCATCAACACTAGCCACACCTGAGACAAGGTGAAATCAAAAAGGTGTATCCCTAGACACATTATGATAGAGATATTGCATCAAATATTAAGTTGTTTTGGGTTGAATATGCTAATCTTTTGAGTTATTTAAGCTCAGTGTCAAAGTAAGGTGGATGATGTTAAGGTTATTGCTGAATAATCCAGTTTTAACGAACATTATTCTAAATATAGAAAAGTCCATATAGCTCACTGAAGTTTGGTTCATGATTTAACCAATATATATCCAAAAGTTGAATTAATTTATTTAAGTTAAAAATATTTAGGTATTAACATGGGCATCTACTTGTAATATATTCATAATTAATAAACTAATAATAATATGCATTCATAAATTAGCTGCCAATCATCATTCCGTTTTAGATCATTTCTGTGCCTGAGCCATCGTTTCCACCGCCTCCGCCTCCAAAATGGCAACCTTCGCCACAGACAGCACCCTCAATACCACCATCCAGACCACAGCCGCCACAGAGCCAGGACACGTGGGATCCTCCTCCTCCAACGCGTGACAATTGGAAGAGTACAACTGGTAATAGTGTGTCGACGTGGCAACAGAGTAACAATACCGCTAATCATGGTAATGTCGGCCGACCTCTGAAACATGAGAGTTCAGAGGATTGGGATGAAGATGATGATTGGGACGATGAAGATGATGATAGTGTCGTCTCCGGAGAGATGGTCAGTAGAATCCTTTGTCATTTATCAAATGGTTGTGATATGTCAATAAATAAATATAAGCCTTTTTATGACTTAAACTTTAACACATCATAAGGAACAAATTTAACACATCAGATGGTTAACACATCATAAGTTACAAACTTAACACTTCAGATGGTTAACACACATAAGTTATAAATTTAACACTTCAGATGGTTAACACATCATAAGTTACAAACTTAACACTTATGATGTTTAACACATCCTAAGTTACAAACTTAACACTTCAGATGGTTAATACATCCTAAGTTACAAATTTAACACTTCAGATGGTTAACACATCATAAGTTATAAACATAACACTTCAGATGGTTAACACATCCTAAGTTACAAACTTAACACTTCAGATGGTTAACACATTCTAAGTTACAAACTTAACACTTCAGATGGTTAACACATTCTAAGTTACAAACTTAACACTTCAGATGGTTAACACATCATGAGTTATAAACTTAACACTTCAGATAAAGATGATACCTTCGTAGATTTCTGTGTTTTCAACAATCATCAATTTATTGTTAATTATAATTCAGCAGCCATGAGTTATGAATAGATATAGACCTATCGGTATGTGATGATTTTTGAACCACTGAGACACATAATATTATCATATGTTGTCCGGTGGTTTTTTGTTGTTGTCAGCATTTTGACCATAGCCCAATCAATTAACCTTGACCTTTGTATGGGCACAGTATTTGTTTAGCACCCTGAAGTGATCCAGAATTCCATAGATGTGGTGTTGATGATGATGATGATGGTGTGTGTGTGTGTGTGTGTGTGTGTGTGTGTGTGTGTGTGATTCAGTTGGTGTCACTATTTTTCAGTGATGTATGTTTCTGTTGGGAATTAAAGGTAATGAAGGGTATTCCTAAACCATAGTTGTCAATGTATGATTGGTGGTCCGTGGTCTAGGTCATGGAATTAAATCTCTGTATTACTCGTATCCATAGAATGTTTTATCAAATCATTTCAACTGATTGAACGTGACAAAACACTCTTTTTTTGATATCACTTTTGTTTTAACATCATCCATTATTTCCATACTGTTGATGAACACTGGCATATGAAATAGTGTATCTTTTTTACCAGAGATGCCACAACACACTGAGTATTGGAATCATTTGTCACTGATAGATTAGTATAGTATTTCTATATTCTTACTTTTTTATAATAACATATATTCTTAATTACGAATGTCTTCAAATAATGGCAACTTTATTTGTTTCTGGTTATACTTGTCTAAATTGACTCAATCTGTTTCTCTTTTTAAGTAAAATCTTGCCACTGCATAATATAATTTGTTGACTGTATGTATCTTTTTATCCGAGTTATTTAGGAAGTTGTCAAACTGCCCAAAGAAAGCAGCGTTATCATTGGTTAAACAATGTGGCAGATTTAATATAACTTCCAATGACACCGTCCATTTTTAAGGATGTTATGACCAATGTACTCTAATTCTTTCTTTACATTAAAACCACAAACTAATAATGTGTCATTCAAACCAGATTATTATAAAACATTTCCTATAATTATAATTCCTACAACCTGACTACCAACAGAGACATTTAACATAAGACACTCTTTCTGTATTAATTAACAGTTGGTTGATGAATGAAGTCAACACTAGATTGATGGTTCCAACATCTGGTCGTTGATTAAATATTAAGCTCTCTACCAACTGTGCCATTATAGTAGAGTATTCAGTATTTATTCTATCTGTTTAATCTCTGACCTTCACTTCCTGATATACACACTGCTATAACCAAAAACACCATTTGTTCTAGTAGTAGCACCTTAGGTTTGATTAGCAATAGCATAAGCATTTGTTTTAATTGTTTACAACTAGAGTTCTTGTCTATTCATAAAAAACTAGAAAGCTTCATATTTTCAGTTAATATGGTAATACAAGTGGTATGTTATTGTCTATTTTAATTTTTATGACGGCGTAGTAATATCAAAATTCACGTGGAATCTACTTTTAGTTGAAGGTGAGATGGATTTATCTCTGTATGGATATCTTAATGAGATATGATTTACATTTAGAGTGAAGAAATACTGTTTTATATATATATATATATATATATATATATATATATATATATATATATATATAATATATATTGTTGATACAAGTACAACTGTAGGTGATTTACTTTATCACAACTACCACAGAATGTTGATTATTACACAGCTATGTAGAAAAAGTCACTCATTTGGACAGAATGCTTTGGTGAATCGTCCAGATGGTCTGTTCAAGATTTGTGATATATTCTCTGTGCCAGTAACTGTTCATCCAGTGGTAACACACACACATATAGTGTCCAGTGGCAGATGATAGTGACCTATTTCTAAAGTGACAAAGCTTTGCTGAGATCCGGCCTGTCTTTTTTACACAAACTATTTCACCAGTCTGTTAAACTACATCCGGTAGACGTAGAGCTTAGTTGATGATGTATATAGACGGATAACTATAGGATCCATGTTCGAGTCTCGTTTCCTATCACCAAAAGTTTAACCAGCTACAAATTGATGATCCTTAGGACGTCCGCGAAAAAGATATTTAATGAGAGATTCATAGCTCTGAGAAAGCTGCACACTGTATCATACTGTCAGGGACAAAATACAACATTAGAGACACAGATAGAGGGAATGTTAAAATACTGGAGACATCATTCTAAAACTGTCACAGAATAAAAATAATAATAATATCAGAACCCTTAAAGTTTATTGATCCTTTTTGTTGGTGTCATCTTTTATGTCACTATTTGATTATGATAGTGTTTTGTTATCAGTTCAGGGGCTACTGTATTCTGATATAGAGACTGGTCATCAGTCTGATGTCCTGTTGTTGGTTCATAGTGGTCCCTGTGTGTCTGAGCTACTAGACGGCACACTGTTTTATTTCAAAGGCACCTGTTCTCAGAGACTGCATGCCGTGGTCACATATTGTTGCCATCCTCTTTGTGATGTTAACGTAGTTGTTTCTGCTTTCATCATCATCATTTATCATCATCACCACCAACATCAACATAATTGTTTTTTATTGTTGTTACCATCACAGGTCCTTATCAACATTACTAACATCATGATCATTATCAAATTATCATCAACAACATCATCATATCCTAATCACTGCAGTATTCAGAAGTTGTTTTACTCAGCACAATTATAATAAGTAGCTATCTCTCTCTCTCTCTTCAATGGATACAAGTATCTGTTTGTAAAATAATGTTTTATTGTCATCTTAGACTGTGTTTGCCACTTACTTTAGTGCTGCTCCAAGCACTAACATCTTAGATCGTGTGTCACTTACTTTAGTGCTGCTCCAAACACTAACATCTTAGATCGTGTGTCACTTTCTTTAGTGCTGCTCCAAGCACTAACATCTTAGATCGTGTGCCACTTACTTTAGTGCTGCTCCAAACACTAACATCTTAGATCGTGTGCCACTTTCTTTAGTGCTGCTCCAAACACTAACATCTTAGATTGTGTGCCACTTACTTTAGTGCTGCTCCAAGCACTAACATCTTAGATCATGTGCCACTTACTTTAGTGCTGCTCCAAACACTAACATCTTAGATCTGTGCCACTTACTTTAGTGCTGCTCCAAACACTAACATCTTAGATCGTGTGTCACTTACTTTAGAGCTGCTCCAAGCACTAACATCTTAGATCATGTGTCACTTACTTTAGTGCTGCTCCAAACAATAACATCTTAGATCGCATGCCACTTACTTTAGTGCTGCTCCAAGCACTAACATCTTAGATCGTGTGTCACTTACTTTAGTGCTGCTCCAAGCACTAACATCTTAGATCATGTGCCACTTACTTTAGTGCTGCTCCGAGCACTAACATCTTAGATCATGTGTCACTTACTTTAGTGCTGCTCCAAGCACTAACATCTTAGATCATGTGTCACTTACTTTAGAGCTGCTCCAAGCACTAACATCTTAGATTGTGTGTCACTTACTTTAGTGCTACTCCGAGCATTAACATCTTAGATCATGTGTCACTTACTTTAGTGCTGCTCCAAGCACTAATCAGACAACTGATACTTAAATACACACACACACACGCGCGCGCGCGCGCGTCACTGTGTGTTTGTTATAGACAGAGTGACGATGTTATCTCTATAATCTGATATCTCTGATTGACACAAGTTTTAAATAACTCTTAGCTTATCGTGTCTTAACCTTGATCACTAAAAAAAGTTCATCATATCATCACTCACATCACTATAACAGATACTGGAGTAGAAAGTGGAGATGTCGATATTTTTTATAAATGTTTTATACTTGATGGTAAAACAACAACGACCCCCCCCCACAAAAATGTTTACCTCGCGCCCCTACTTGTCATAACGTCTGTCATGTATGACACCTAATAATCTGATTGTTTTTAGTATCAACACATCTTTAGATCCAGTCATAAATAATAATACAACAGATTAATAATAATTTCTAGTTTTTCTTTTAGTTGTTATTCTTCCTAATTTAATATTTAGATCTATTTTGTTTTGTCATTTATACAATAGTTATTTTGTTTTGATTCTTTCTCTGTATGTGCATGGACATCATTACAGATTAAGATCTTTTTATATTCTGTTATCAGTTGTTGTTGTTGTTGTTGTGTAACATACAATTCCTACAGTTTTTGTATTGTTCCTTCAAAATGTTAGGAACATCGAGTACAGTAAATGGACATGTTGTCGGTCTAATTCTGTCGTTAGAATTGATAATAAGTTTTATACTTGGACATTTTGTAATCGAAATTTAAAATAAGAAATATAGTGGAATAGAAATATATTTGGAATACGACTTGATGAGCCCAGAAAATTGTCTTTGATAGAATTTGTCATCATTAAGTGTTGGTACATGTGTTAGTAAATAGGTGTTTAGAGAGATGTAGAACATTGATATATAACACTGTAAGATATCATTGTTATCATTCTTTACAGGATTATCAGGGTGGTATAGGAGGATGTCAGAGACGAGAGAGAGATCATAAACATGTCAGAAAGCCGATAGTAGGAAGGTGAGATGATAATGATGTTAAAGATGATGATAAGAGGGGGAGGATGATGAAAGTGACTCGTCGTTGTTTTATTTATAATACTTTGTCTGTTAATGTCTTTAAATAACGATAACAACCAATTATTGTAGTACTAAATTATCTCTCTCTCTCTCTCTCTGTGTATATATATATATGTGTATGTGTGTGTGTGTGTGTTTGTGTGTGTGTGTAAATATGGCTATGCTTATCCATTGATATACTTATAACACCTGTATACCATCATTTATCATTACAGATTTTCAAGTTTTGGCAAACAGTTTGTTGAGGCCTATTTATTTGACTTTGACCTTGTTCCTGTCCCAGCTGAGAATTGCCAAATTAATGTTGTGGTAAATACTTAACTAGTTATGTGTGTCTCTCTCTCTTTCTCTATCCTTCATTGGTACTCCTACACGTCCGTATCATATATGACCTCCTCTATCTCCCTCAATTTATTTTTATCCTTTAACTCATCTGTCAGTCCATCTCTCAATCTATTCTTTTACCATTCTGTGATGTTTATTTTTAACCCTTCATCTGTTCCTCCATCCACCCATCCATCCATTCATCAATAACTCTTAGAGTCTTGCCAATAATTGTGTTGCTGATGTTAATTTTATTCCTAATGACGGTCACTAATTATCATATTGTTGTCTACAGGAGGGTTCCGATGGTCCGTATTACCAACATCAGAATGACTTATACTCCTGTACTATCACGTCACCAAAAAAGGAGACAAAGTTTCGTGGCATGAAGAGCTTCATCGTCTATCAGATTACTCCAACGGTATGTCTAGACAATGACGCCATCATGATGATGATCATCATCCTGTGCCATAAATCATTTTGTCACAAAAGATACCGGATAATAAATCTGTAATTAACTGATGGAACAGGATAATTACAAATCTTAATTTGTCTCCCGAGTTTTAATTCCACGCCTCAGTTAAAATGGAGTATTTAGTAAATTGGTGCATTTAAAACAATCTATTAGCTGTGGTTAGTGTGTTTAACACTTATCATAATTCATGTGATCTATTAATTAATTTATATAACTAACACATGAACACCACTTCTGGTCATTGTCATTCATTAGAGTTATGTCTGTGTGTTTTTTTTTTTTAAATTTCTATTATTATATTTTATAAACTAATTGATTTTGGTGTGTTTTTATTTTATTACACACCTTGATACAGACAGACATAAGATGCATGCCTCATACATGCATCTACCCTCAAACAGGCACCCCCACCCACTTTCACACACACACACACTATTTATTGTTTGCTGGATTCTCTACACAAGCTAGATATTAACTGCAGTCAAATAATATCACTATATCACTAATATCCATTAATTACACTGTATGTTATCAAATATTATATCTTGTCATTATCATATAAAGTCATTTTGGTTCTTCGCTGTTTTTGTTGTGTTTTTTTCTTCTAATTACTGTATCTAAACATTTGGATGAATCACCAAAAAGCATCACTTTGGTTTTCTACATAGATTATGCAAATTTTGCAAAGATGTTGTTACTGTTAGTATAGCCTGTTGTTGTGATAATAG
The DNA here is from genome assembly GCA_025642065.1 of Paralvinella palmiformis. NCBI lineage: Eukaryota > Metazoa > Annelida > Polychaeta > Terebellida > Alvinellidae > Paralvinella > Paralvinella palmiformis. The sequence goes on from JAODUP010000275.1 coordinate 543,298, forward strand.
TTTTGAGATCTATTTAGTTTGTTGTGGATCCAAGTCAATAATGTTTTGTGTATGTTTGTATTTAGGCTAAAGAAGGTTCAGCTTTGTATCAGCGTGTAAGATAGATAGCATGGTGGTGTTATTAAAAATATATAAGACATGCATGTATTTATGTATACAGAGGTACCATAGATAGAGAGTTACGGCTAGTATAGCACACACGCACACAAACTGTTCCAGTTGTGTAAGACCAATATCTAAGAATGTAATTGCCAGGAAATGTGTCAGGTTGAGCATTTTAATGTGACAGGTAAACGTAGGTGATTAAGCAAGTTTGACACGTTACTGTCCTGCTGATGATGGCAAACTTCTCTGGCTCACTGACCTACAATACTCATCTATTATCAGTTTATTAAATTGAATCATTTATTAGTTTGATCCTTTAAGAGATGTGATACATAATGTTATGCTATTTTGTTAGTGTTTAGTTTCACTATCTTATCAAGGAGCTCATCTTACTGAAATATATATATATATATATATATATATATCATACACACACACACACACACACACAATCAACCAGACATGGGGTCAATTCAGTTCCAGTTTTGGAATTGATTATTTAAAAAATATGGAATTGGAATTGATAAATTTGGAATTGGAATTTAAGTTTCCTACAAAAAAATTAAATCCACAAATTAATTTACCATTTAATTTTTTAATTCAGAAATATTTCTTCTGTGACAGTCCTACTCATGGGTAGGTACCTACCTACCTGTGGTAAAAAGTAGTAGGTAAAAAAGAGTCAATTAAAAAACGGAATTGGAATTGATCAAGAATGAGAACTGACCCCATGTCTGCAATCAATGGTTGATTAATCAACTCGCAGTTAATGTGAATTATCTATAAATTAAAGTGTAGCCCTAAAATGTGGCTATCAGATAGAGGCTGTGTCCAAACTCTCTGTCAACTGATACGTAAACGTTACTTCCTAGTAATCCTCTTACTTAAGAGTGACTCTAATTTGGCGTAATGATTCTGTCGATGTTATCGTATAAGTTTTCAGCATTGAAATAAGCTGCACGAGGTTTGTCTTTTTAACAAATGCATGCTGGTCATGGCTAAATTTCTCCCTTTGTCAAAGAAGTATTGGCATGTACGTTTATATGTAAATATGCTTCTGTGTTTGTGTGGAACAACAGCATGGACCTGATGGTTGCACTCATACACATATGCACAGAGAGAGAGAGAGAAAGAGAGATCTGTTTTACTTTTATATATTAGTAAATTCTTTCAGTTAAATCTAAATTGTTTAACCTATATTTTAAAGCATGAATTACCAAGTTACGAATTCTGCTATTTTTTTGGCACAATCTGGTATTTTTGCAGATGTTTTAAGGTCTCATATACTTATAGATATTTCTGGATGTTTTTGTAGACATCTTTAGATGATTTGTAGATGTCTTAGGTGTTTTATGCATCTTTAGATGTTTTGTAGATGTCTAGATATTTTGTAGGTGTTTTATGTCTTTAGATGTTTTGTAGATGTTTTATGTGTCTAGATGTTTTGTAGATGTCTTTAGATGTTTTGTAGATGTTTTATGTCTGTAGATGTTTTGTTTTTAATTTTTTATTCATTATATATAGCCGCCATAATCAAATATGTCATATCGTTATCTAATACTAACACTATAGACAAGATGTCATGTTATCTACACTTTATTATCCTGTTTTCATTTTATGTTATTTCAGTTTAGTGGTATCCAAGTTAGTCGACGTTATAAACATTTTGATTGGCTACATGACCGTCTCGTCGACAAGTTTCCTACAGTTGCAGTGCCACCTTTGCCAGAAAAACAAATATCAGGTATTGATAGAATATAACAAAATTAGTCTTCATTCAAAATATACTATTTATTTATTTGATAATAATCTGGTGATCATTCTTGACGCCTTTTTTATTTATCGTGTAGATTAATCGGTTTGGAAGTATTTGAGAATTGTTCTCATTTCCTTCTGATGCCTGAGGGCTGGCTGTAAAAATTACATTAAAACGAGTTTAAACACTGACAGTATTAATTTGAACTTTGTTTAGAGATGGTAGCTGTACTAAATTTGATAACAATATCATTATGGGTTAATTTTATTGGCATTTGTCTTGTGATCATCCATTTTGATAAATGAATATGTAATTGAGAGTTAGGGGTAAATGTCATATTTGATGGGGGGGGGGGTTAGCATTAAACGTGCTAGCTGTGATTTTGCTGTATAGAGAGGAATGATAGTGAGTTGTTTATATTTACATTCACTGACTGTATGTTGATGCACACACATTTTTTTAATGACCAAATATCAAGTTTGTTTCTTTTATGTATATGATGACTTTAGATACACTACCTTGGTTAGTAGCCCCCCCCCCCCCCACCACCACCACCTCAAGGTCATGTGTTATTTCAATCACCATCACATTGAGCTGAGTCAGTGTTTATCTATAGACTTAGGTATTAATTGTGCTGTCTTCATGCTTGGTTGGTTGAGGTGGATTGTTGTTATTGAGATGACATGACAGTGAGGCCATCATGTCATGATGACCTGGTTGTAGGATGATCATGTTTTGATAACATATATACAAGGTTGTTATTTTTGGATAGCATTGTTCTTGTGCCATAATATCTTGATAATAAAATGTATCTAAGATTATCATTTCACCATGACATGGCTATATCATACTAATATGGATACATCATGGATAGTTCTTATGTTTAGTTTTGGTAGGATATATAGGATCTTCATGAACAGATATAATTATAATGTTATCATTGAAATGAAGCACAAAATTATGGACAACTGGTTAATATGACAACTGGTTAATATGTAGTCAGGAATTATATATATATATATATATATATATATATATATATATACACACAGTCAAACCTGCTGGAAATGCCACCTGTCTTGAAGTGCCACTTGCTATCAGATGGCATTTTTTGTGAGTGCTAATGCAAGTCCCACTTAAACTTATCTGCTAAGAGCCACCACCTGCTCAACACTTCCAGCCACCATACTGCCCGGGTATGAGACTGCCAGGGTATCACACTGCCAGGGTATCATACTGCTAGGGTATCACACTGCCAGGGTATCACACTGCCAGGATCCCAACCACCAATATTAAATCTTACGCAACCACCATTTGGGACAGTTTGATAGAGAAATTACAAGCTTGAGTGACAGCCAATTGTCATTGGCCAAAGATCACCAAAATATTGACTAATGATAGCGCTTTCCTAGTTCTGCCTCCAATGGTGTGTATGGACTACTGTGCCTATGGTGTATTAGGCCTGTCTTAAAAAATAATCTTGTTGCATGTTACCCAACCGTATGACTCCAAAAACCACTTTATGGCTGTATAGATTTGTGAAGAAATGAAACACACATTTCAACAATTCAGTTCAATTCTGCTTGTATTTGTTGTTTGATTGGTGTTTTGCTTCAACGGCCAGCACAATGCATTGGTACTCACTAAATCTCAGTAATACCAAGCCCATTTCGGTCATTAAAATATCGGTGTACTTGCACTTTCTTCACTGTGTACATATATGGGACAAATTGGCTTGCTTGTGGGGTCAATTATGCATGGTGACTTTATCTAGCGAATGACGTTTAAACCACATGCAGATATGATTATCTGCAGACTGACGAATATTTGTTAAAATGAAGTGGTTGCATAGCCGAGCATCGGAACCGTGTTCGCTAGTGCTAAAGGTCCAAGCACTCAATGTGCATGTGCTGACTCGCGATGGCGGCAAGGACTTGCGCATGTGCTAACCCCCGAACCCGTTATCTCTTTTTTAAATATGGCAGTTGAGCACAATACACTTTTATTTGGTCTAAAGTTAGGTTGAGGCTTTCAAGAATAAAGGAGATTAAAGATATCACATTTGTCCAACTATATCGACGTAATTGTAACACGTTGGCTCGGTTCTTTTTATATCTGTGTCTGAGCATCCGAAACAAGCAAAACTAGGCACTTGCGTGTTCAGTGCTAGGTTGTTTTACACCAGCATACATGGTTCCACGTCTGAGCACTGGAAAACCAGATTTGGTACATGCGCATTGAGTGCTTGGACCGTTAACGCCAACGAACACGGTTCCAATGCTCGGCTACGCCACAATGTCCCTGTTAAAAATCTTTCCAAAAATAATTATTTGTTTTGAGTACATTCATACTATGATAATAGCAAACAATACTGGTGGTATCGTGATATCGTACTGAATTGTATTTTGTGGTCCGCATCATTCACTTCAATCGGTTTCACACATTATCATATTCTCTACAAGATGGCTGAACGAAAGCTAGCTATCATTCGGGGAGATACACCTGATGGTGGAGGGGGGGGGGTCCCAGATAATATCTGATCACAGAACTTTTTTATTTATTCATAAATATTGATTTAGAAAGGTTCACAAATTAGTTATTTTTGATATTCAATACGTTGTTGGTGGTTTTAACAAATAAATAGTGGTTTTACATTTATGCGTAATCATCTGATAGATGAGGTAAATACGTCGTCGGAACTCGTGTGCAATTTCGCTGTATATTTTCCTTTTTGGCCTCACATTTGAAGGTCCGAAACACTGATGAGTTGTGCTTTATGTGATGATTGTGAATTGTTAGTAGACTCCTGAAACGGGCTTGTAAGTTGTATGATATCTATCTAGTCTGAATCATTACTGACATGCACATAGTTTTTTGGGGCCATGTAACCCCCAACCAATTTTTTTAGACTGGCCTTAACATTTGTTACTGTGAGGTGTTATTTGCACTTGTTATGTAATTAACAGCCTTTCAACACACCACGAGTAAAGGGAATTGTTTCTTGGGCAGTTCAATCTGCAAACTGTCAATTAATAACATTAAAGGAATGATGTAATTAGTGACCTCTCAGACAATGGGTTGCACAACACTGAATGCTACCCTAGAAAATCTGTGAACAACTGAAAACTGGATAAATGCACTATTTTAAGAATTGTAATATCTACAAATATTTTTAATACATTAATTCAGTACATTTCTTAATTAATCACATTATTCCAATGTGCACTCTATTCCTGGCATATTATATGTTGTAATTTTAAGAAACAATGATTATATGTGTGGATTGCAAGATGTTTTGTAAAGCTTGCAAAATCTTTATTTTAGAATAAAGATTGAAGGTTCTGGAGATGTACCGGTATTTATTATTAAAAAAAAACACTTCTCACATAGTTGGAGAGGCATTTAGTGTGAGTAAAGACCAAATATAGACACTTGTGAAGTGTACGCTTAAAGTATTGGAGGATTATAGTGGAAATGCATCCAATCATGGTAGATGGATTCACCACAATAGATGGGAATTAGTGGAACCACTTACTATCCAGAAGTGCCTCACTATTACACTAAGGCTGGTTTTGTGCATGTAGTCATTGACCAATATACTACTAGTACTGGAGAGTCATCTGACCAGGATTAAATTCCCTCGTTTACGCTGTGACTATCTAAAGAATTCTCTGAATATGAGAATCTTCCTCATACAAACAGCAAAGTTCAAACATGTCAGCCTTCTATAGATTGAGATCATACAACCAGAGAGTTACTGACTGAGTATGTTCCATAGTCCATGGATAATGATAATGCCGATAGTGACAATCAGTTGACAAAAGACAGGAATCTATACAATAATTAAGAACATTTGCTCCATTATGCTGACAATAGAACATCCCTGGGTCGGGTTATAAACTTGAAGGATACGAGTGTGAAAATAAGAATGGCTTCATCACTGAAACAAAAACGAAATAATTAATTTTAATATATAATTAGATCTATATGTAAATGTATGTGAATCTACATGTTTGTGTGTGTGTGTGTGTTGTCAGTGATCTATAAGTTACTAATGATGTCAAGGTGCTAACTGGTTCTAATTGATGTTATTTATCTCATAATAACTCATAATCCTATCTATTTGCCATTTTTTAATTAGACAACATCAATTAATATCCGACTTGTTTTAGCAACAGGTGTAACTTTCAGCTGACTCTTTTCCAATTTATAACATGATCACTTGCCAGGATATTTTTACAGGCGTGTGACCAGAATGATGTTGTCTCATGTTAATCTAATAAAGGTGTTTGATAGAGACTTTAGCTATAGAAAAATACCCGGTAGATGTAGTGTAGACATGGAAATAGCTTTGGCAAGATGACCATATGATTACATCCACATCCAGTCTCTGTGATATAAATTATTAACTCCAGTATAAACTAAAATGGTTAGCCCAAGTCTGGAGCCTAAAGAGGTCATGACCTGTACTCGGAGATCTGACCAACCAATGACTCCATTCATCTGTCACTAGAGACAGCCATTTAAGTCTTAACACTGTTCCATCTACTGGATCAATACATAATTTTCAGAACACTGTTTTTGAACACAAAGATACCGAACAAGACACCAAGCCCATTATGTGATAACTCTTTGCTAAATGGAATCGTCAGTCATATACACCGATGTTATTGACTTGTTTTTTATTCTTTCTAATCTTTGTCCTTACTAAGGCTTTTCTTTGTGGTGTCTCGTCAGACCCTAGGTTCATCAGTTTGATGAAATTGATATACATATATAGACCTAATATAATAAGCTCATAACACTATTACCGGGAATGGTTTAGTGGTAGAGATGCCTAAAAGAAACTCTCAATCCTTCGATATAAATATATAATGATACTGATATAAAAAGTAATAAAAGATCTGATACTATGGTAAATAGAAATGACTGGTATTGATAATTATGACTTGTTTGTGGCAGATGTTGATTGCTACCTGGTATGACTTATTTGTTACAGATTTTGATATCTATGAATTGTATGTGGCAGATGTTGATAGTTCTGACTAGTTTGTAGCAGATGTTGATAATTGTGACTGGTCTGTAGCAGTTTGACAGTTATGACTTGATGGCAAAATCTGTTGATAGTAGTAGCTTTTTATGACAGATGTTGGTAGCTCTGATTGATTGTGTCAGATTTTGATAGTTGTAAAATATTTGTATCAGATATTGATAGTTATCACTAGTTTGTAGCAGCTTGTTTGTGCCAGATGGTGACAACTGAGACTGGTTTATAGCAGATGCTGATAGCTGTATAACTTGTGTATAGCGGATGTTGACAAACATGACTTGTTTTATAGCAGATGTTGACAATTGTGTTTAGTTTGTTACAGATGTTGATAACTATTACTAGTTTGCAGCATATGTTGGGGACACTGATTTGTTTATATCAGATGTTGACATCTCTGACATCTCTGTTGACAGTTATGTCTTATATACAACATATGTTGACAAGTTTATCTCAGATGCTGATACCTATGACATTTTTATAGCAGATGTGGATGGTTATGACTTATTAGCAGCAGATGTTGTTAGTCATAAATAATTTGTAGCAGATGTTAACAGTTATGGCTTATTTATAGAATATGTTAATCATCATCACTGATCTTTAACAGATGTCAATAGCCATGACTTGTTTGTAACAGATATCTACAAGGATGTTTTTCATTATATGTTATAGGTCGTTTTGAGGATGACTTTATTCAAGCAAGACAGAGAGGTCTCCAGCTCTGGATGGACAGAATGTGTAAACATCCAGTAGTCTCTGATTCTGAGGTCTTCCGTCACTTTTTAACTTGTACAGATGAAAAGGTTTGTATTCCCTGGATGTGGGATGTAAAACTCAGTTCACACATTTATGGATACACACACACACACACACAATTATATATGACATCACACTTAAATATTTTATTCATACTTGTTATATCTTTTAAATAAATCAATATTTACAGAAATAATGCAGTTTAGAACAATGTACCCCAATCAGCAATGTATATTGTCTACTTCCATTAGACCCTAATACTAGTGTATGTGTATATATGTGAGGGGAGGGGGGTCTAATGGCCTGGTTAGACCGTGGTAGATTAGTGTGTAGTAGAACCTAGGTTTAAATCGACTGATCTGGATTATGGGATGAATCAGCCACAAATGGGTATGTGGTTGATGAGAAATATCCTGTGTAGGTTACTTATTTACGGCATCTTTCTAATGTAATTTACTCTTCACTAATATCTGATTGTACAGATCCATAAATACTTAGACACAATAAAAGTGCAAGTATTAGTGTTTAATTCAGACTTAATATTATTATTATTATTATTAATAACATTATCATCATAATGCGTTTATATAGTCCTCCACAGTTTCCTCACTCACATTGGGAGCTAATAAAATACTAATAATATTTATAATTATGATAATTTAGTAGTTTGACCAAAGAAACATACAGAAAACTAAACATTTTCAAATTTAAATAAACAAACCTTTTCACCTGGATTAAAATATTTAATAAAACTTAGTAACATAAAGTCCATGATTAAGATAAGAAATAATTAGTGATTGATTGTGGTCCATCATCCTGTCCTTGACAACAGTATAATGTCATTTGAATGAAATATAACTAGGTGATGGATAACCTGCTTCATTAGTGATGGTTATCCTTTAGTAGTATAGTATCTGTAGGCCTCCATTGATTGCACTAAGGGGAGCTGCTCCTTTACACACACACACACACACACACACACACACACACACACTTATAATGAACTCTTTTGTGGGTAACTAACACGGTTATTATTTCTATGAATTCATTATATGTGTATACACAGTGTTGTATGTGAGTGTTTTTAACTATTTGATACGTTGTCTAATCTTACCAAATCAATATTTCTAGTCATTGTTTATTTGCACTGGAGCTTTTGTACCTTTATTTTAAACAGGTTAATTAATATTTTATTAACTGTGCTTTTTATTATCTGTACTATAAAACTTAGGTTTAAAATAAACTTTATAGATAATTTAACTTGTTCGTTTTAAGAAACTCGTACTCTTCCTTGAGATCAAAATGTTCTAGAAAATTAAAATGGTCTAATTTTTACTGATGTGTCCTTAAACTCCATCCTTCCTTCTACCTTTTCAGCTGGTGATGGGTTTGGCCAATTGTTTTATATATATATATATATATATATATATATATATATATAAACAGTTACATTACTTTGACATTCTATATGTTATTATATAGTGGGTAGAATAGTCTGTTTTGACAGCTAGGGAATGTGATCATATATATAAATATGCTAATTTAAAGCTTGTTAAACAATCAGCTGTTTGAATGTTGTAAGTACTTCCCACAACAATTAAATACCATAAGTATGTAAAACGTATTTACATTTCTAACTATTTTATGGCTTGTATCATCAATATTAACATTAGATAACATATATTTCTGTTTGAGAGCTATCTGACAAATAGTTAAAAAGTATCACATATACATAATTATGAATAAATATTGTATATATATATATATATATATATATATATATATATATATATATATAAATTAAAGAATCAGATATAACAAACTTGTTAGTTACTGACAAGTGTTCATTATAAGTGTGTGTGTGTGCATGTGTGCATGCATGTGTGTGTGTAGTGTATTATATTATATTATTATGGCATTAGATTATAATTATGTTTTGTTTTATTAATACACATATGGGTCACATAACTGGAGTGTTAGTGCTGAAACCTCCAAGATTTAAATGATCTGGATCTTATATATTTCAATCCAGAAATGGAAGGCTGGCAAACGACAAGCTGAGAAGGATCAATATCAGCAGGGCAAAGTGTTCTTAGTAGTACAATCTCCATCCGTGCCACTTAATCCACAAGAAACGTCAGTATTATTTAATTAATTCACCAGTCTGTCTTTTTTAATATATGTCTTATTATAACAGGATTATATGTAGATCTATGTATATAATATGTAGATGTAGCTTGTAGTACCTTATAATTACCATAAAGTGTATATTTACAGGTTTAAAGTTGCAGTTTATCGTAATTAGTACCTAAAATGTTGTTGTGATGTAGATGTGTTAACTATTGTTTTACATTTTAATTTCAGTGATGATACATTAGAGAAGTTTACCAAATTTGTCAAAGTGATGGATGATAGTGTTAAACAAGTGTCAAGCGTCGGTGAAAGTAATGCCAAAAGGCACGAAAGCAGTAAGTGGTTTGTGTTCTGGTCAGTTTGGATTCAATTGTGGTATGATTTGTATCTGGTGATGAAGTGACGAGTCTTGCTCATTTTTATCTTTCAGCATTTAGTAAAGAATTCAAGAGAGTTGGAGGAGCCTTCATAAGTTTGTCAAAATCTTTTGAATATGATAATAGAGTTGGTAAGAATTAAATTATATCTGTGTGTGTGTGTGTGTGTGTGTGTGTGTGCATGTGCCATATTTACTCTATATGTTCTTCCACCATCAAATAAATTCTGCAGTTGGTCCAAATCATTGGGCATATGACTGTGGTTATGGTACATTACAAATTAAACAAGCTGTGATCAGCCAGCAAATGACCATGACTATGGAACATTACAAACTGAACAATCTGTGATCAGCAAGCAGTTGTATTTCAAATTTAAACTAACTAGCCGCAGTTATGACAGAGTAAATGTGGTAGTTAAAAGCTGTAGTTTTTAGCTTCAATATATATTGGTGACACCTATATCAGTACTTTGAAGCTGTAAATTGATCTCATAAATCCCTTTTCTGTCTCATACAGTTTTCAATATTTCTCTTCCATACAGATTCCAATAACCTTACCAAAGCTATAGAACATACAGGAAAAACCTACGAGTCAATAGGCTATATGTACCAAGAACAGGTGAGACTTCCCCAAAAAGCTAAAAGATCACGTACAATTTAAATCGTAAATATCCATTAAATTTTGTAATTCTACACGAGGTGAATTTCCAGCATTAGTTCATATGACTGTATTAATCATAATATTATATATTTTGCTGAATATTACTTATGACCGTTTGTTCCTCATATGGCAGGCAACTGTCAATGTTATGACTTTTAGTGTCAAAATATTAGTAAATTAATATTTTGGTTGACATAATTTCTGTAACTTCTCTTCAATTATAAACTTTAATGCTAGTAAGTTTATATTTTATATTTCGTGTGTCTACAATTGTTTATATTACAATAATGACATTTTAGTTAATTATAAGCTGTCTGATATCTACATTATGTTTTTATTCAATAGCCAAGAAATGACATGATACCATTACTGGTAGGAATTAATGAGTACAAAGGATTACTTGCTGTTTTTCCTGATGTTATGGCTGTACATAAGGTGAATGTTTGGGTTTTTTAAATTGTATTTATGTGTCTAATACTGCTGCATCTTTACATAGTAAGCGGATGTGAAGATGTGTCATTGTCGGGTACTAAAACACACACGCACTGTGGCATCATAAACATTAGGCATACCCTCATTTTGGCCAAGTTTATTTTCATACCATGTGAGTTCTAGATGACAAATCACTTGCTCCAAGCCTGAACCAGGCAAGTGATATTTTGGAAAAGACTTCCCATCTTTTTGTTGAGTTTCCATATCAGTGTCTGATTTTGAGTTCATCTTCTAGCTGAAGAAGTGTGAAAATGACAAGTTTGTCATAAGCTGTCTCTTCTTAACAGTTTTACACATTAATTTTCCTACATCAAGACCCGTCGTTATGATTTATTTTATTCACAAAGATATAAAACGTTTAACTGTTTTTTATATTTAGATTATTTTGAAGTTTGTGATCTTTATTAGTTTTATACGATTAAATAAATTTTTCGTGTCAATTTTAATAATGTAAATCCACTAAATTTTATATGTCATTCTAGCCAAATACTATATATTTTGTTAAAGAAAGAGTGCTGAGCATGTGAAGTTTTGTGGAGCAAGAAAATAATCTATTTTGTCAATGTGATATTGAAATTTATTAGCCAGCAGACAACTGAATTGAACTAAATATTTTAATAACTCCGATCTATGGCTAGATTTTCATGATTAATTATAATGTATGTATCTCTAACCTCGGCCCATTTAGCCTACCTTGTGCACAAAAGTGGCCGTAAAATATCAGTCATCATCATGTATCTCTAACCTGACCTGTCTCATACTGATAATTGTTTCCAACAAGATGTTGATGTTGATATTTCACTAATTCAGTCTGTGTTTCTGATCCGTTGCTTAGGGCTTTACATCCAAGATTCAGGAGAATGCTGGCAAATATAGTGACAGTGAAATAGAGCAGATGCAGTCTCGGGCCAGTGTCGCCACTTACACAATACTGGCTGAGATGAATCACTTCCAACAGCATAGAGTTACCGACTTCAAGAGCTACATGCAAGAGTTTCTGAAGGGTCAAATAGCATTTTATCAACAGGTCTGTTTGTGTATGATCTATAATTCATAACTAAGTCAAGGTAATAATAGTCTGAGAGTCTGTTAAAGTTTAGGAAATTTGTCTTAAACCTGAGAGACACTTAAATCTAGCAATGATTGATGTAATTTATTGGCAAAGAAACAGATTGGTCATGGGTGATAATAAGAGAAACCTACATCAACATCTCTCTGTCCCTGTAATATATCCTCTTTCACAGAACAATCATATCACATGTTATAATTTACATATAACAACAGTAGGTACTATATAAACTTGTCACAATCCTATCCTCTGATTGGTCGGCGTTTAATTTAATGTTATGTGATGAGCATTTTGTTTGTTTGAAATGACCATAAATATGATTAGTCTAATACATGAGGTTATGTTTTAGATGAGTATACACTGCAGATCTATCAAGATATTTGTCTGTCTGTCTCTTTGTCTGTCTGTCTGTCTCCGCTCGCATGTTTCTTTTTTCCTCTTTATAATCATATTGTTTACGTTGTGTTCTGTCATTTCAGATGATCTTTATATTTTCCATTTCAGATAACACAAAAACTTCAAGAGACGTTAGCACAATATGAAACGGCGTAGCAGATGATGACATCATCATCATCATCATCATCTTCATAATTATCCTTATCACATGTATATTGATCATAATGATTAGCTCTCTGATAACGTACACCTACTTGATTGTTGTCAGTCATTTTGTCATGATCAAGCAGACAGCTTTATAGTTTGGTCTGTCTGCTTGTACTAGGCTTATATTATCATATCCTCTCTCTCTCTCTCTCTCTCTCTCTCTCTCTCTTTCACACACACACACACACACACACATATATACACACACACACTCCCAGCATTTTTGTATCTGTCTATTTCTTTATCAATTAGTCAGTCTACCTCTCTCTCTCTCTCTCTCTCTCTCTGTGTGTGTGTGTGTTTGTGTCAGAATGTGTTATAACATCATTATGTTTATTATACAGCTTTCATCTTTATCCCAGTGAGATCATCAACAGTTGACACATCATACATACATATATACATACATAAAACGTCTTTTAATGGTCTATTGGTGCTTATGTTATAATAAACCACAGTAACTATCTATGTGTGACCGATATTTTGACCTGTTGTTTGATGTTGATGAGATCTGACAGTATTATGTTGATATCAAACTAGGTTTGGTCCATTTCCCATATCTCTGACTATGACTGGTGATATTAATTATGTTACATAATGACATGTGACATAACTTTTGATGATGATGATGATGATGATGATGATCGTTTTTCAGATCATTTACTGCAGTGTGTTCTGATGTGTTCTGATGTTTCTATAGAGAAGGTGCTGGATTGTTGTATATAATATGACAATGATGTGTGTGTGTGTGTGTGTGTGTGTGTGTGTGTGTTCACAAATGGTTGTCTCACGCAGAGAGAGAGAGATGTAGGCATATGTTCAATAATATACTTAAATGCACGTCCTCTGGTGAACATTTTGAACTCTATCATCCTACAAAGTGACCTTAAGCTTAAAAATAGGTGTCATCAAAGTTTGTAAACTTAGACAATGCAACACTTGTGTATATATATATATATATATATATATATATAGTGGTTTATCCTAACCATATTGAGTGAGGTACTGCAGTTACATTACCTGAGTGAGGTACTACAGTAATGATTTGTATTGTACAGACTGAATGAGGTACTGCAGTAATAATGTTGTATATTACAATAATGCCACTTTATGCCATAGACTCGGATATTGAAATATGAATGGAGTATCTGATTGAAATGTTTCATCACTTCATCTCTAGGGCATGAAATAAACAATCATATATATATATATATATATATATATATATATTAACAATGGTTTTGTGTAATGTTTAAAAATATTTGTTCTTTTATCTTGAAAGGTACTGTAATTATGCACTATGTACAGTTATGTGTGTGTGTGTGTGTGTGTGTGTGTGTGTGATGATGATGATAAATTTGTTCATATATCTTTATATCCTTAACATATCTTCTCTTCATATTATATTTATTTAAGTTATCTATTAGATCATATTTTGCTATCATGTTGTTTATAGTAGTGATGCTGGCTGAAGCAGTTGTATTTGTTCTCCACTTATAACTATTTGTTTACCTTACTCTGTTCCTCTCTGATAGTCGAGTGAAGATTTCCACTAACTGTCATATTTTATTATCCCTCTTATAATGGACAAACGATCATTTCCCCCCGACTGCTATCACCATTGGCGTCAGTGAGTGCGAAGAATACAAATTCTCAATACTAGCCCACATATCACTAGATTGGCTGGTCGTGTTTGTGTTACACAACTAGATTCCTGAAATCAGCCTTTTTTTACGACATCGTACAACAATAACACAATTTACATAAATCCCTAGTAACACAATAGTCTACTGGGTATTATTACCCAGCTTTTATTATATATACTTAAAGTATATATATAATAACTACAAAGTTGGTTGTTATCATAAGAGTACTATATCCCAGTGTCCATTTTTTATGTCGATTGATCCGTGTTTGGAGAAAATGATTAGCTCCAAGATTTTTATGATCTGTTTAATAATTTGGATCATTAATTACATTACTATTTCTCATATACTGTGTTAAGCAGACTTGCAGAACGTTTATAATAAACAGGATTACTTCATTTATAATCAATCTGTCCTATCTGTAGTGGTCTTTCTGGTGTGGATGGACGGATGGATCAGTAAGCCGATGAAATAGTGAATTAGGTTAGTTTTCACGTACGTATTGCCATTTAAGAAAAAGAGATATTTTTAACGATATTATTGCCACTTGGCAGTGAAACAGCTCCAGACAAGTCGAGTTTGCCGTGTACTCGCCGTATTGATCCGGTACGCCTTCCATGTTTTAACACCTATGGTATGTACTAAGTGATTTTTATCTGCACAAATTAAAATTGTTCATTTACAATGTTTTCCTTTGTCTCTTTTCTAGTGCATGAAATTGATGGGGGTGGGGGGGGGGGGTTGATGTAATTGATATATTTAGCTTAAAGCGAGTTGCCTCTATTTCCAGTGTGATTATACCATTATTGGTTAATCACATAAAAGGGTGGTATACTTAGATGTACATGACATATACATACAGATCGAGTATGTATTTGTTCTCTGGTATGCCTGTATGTATTGTGGCAGTGGCGTCTATACAAATTATTGTCATCACAGGCTTTGAACATTGCAGGATATCATCTCTGGGCAATAACTACTGCAGCAGTCAGATTGATAGAAGATAAAGATTGTGTTTTTATCCTGAGATGACTGTTAACGTTTGTGTGTACTAGTGGACTACCTTGTATTAAGGAATATTTAAATTATCTAATATACTTAGACAGACACGGAGGGGGGAGAGAGAGAGAGAGAGAGATGCTAGTATTGGTTACAAGTTTTGGCCTGTTTTATTGATTTATGACTTGTTAGTTACACATTTATTTTCCTTCATTATAAAGGTAATGTGTCACCTATCATATCACAGACGTTATATTATCATTTTTGCTCTTTCATCTCTTTAATCATGATTAGCTTACATATAGTTGATGAGTTTATGATAGCTACTTGTTCCATAAACCTCTGTTTCTAAGTTGTGCATCAATATATATATATATTTAATTATAATAAATATTCTGGCCTGATATTAAACATTTTGTTTATGTAAACACACACACACACCAGGGTTGTTTGATTTAAATCATTTGATTTAAATCACTACACATTTTTTTAACTTTCGATTTTTATTATGTTTCATTTGATCTTTATGATTAATGCATATACTTTTATTAATTATTGTGTAAACATATGATTTATCAATTAACTTGCAGTACAAACAATATTAATTGTTTTTTACAATCAATTATTACTTATGCTGGATAATTATTTTTGCATATATTTATAATTGGATTCCAGTTAGACTTCAACACCAATTAATGTCGTCTTAACAAATCATACAGTTGAGAGTGACAATTCCCTGAACTCTATGGCTGGGATGATCTGGAGAGATCAATAGAAGGTGTCCAAGGAAGCTTCAATGTGGTAAATTGAGTCAATTCAGGATGATCCAACACATGATGTCACATCTTTTCTATACATTTAGGGGATAATTGAGTCAATGTTTAAGTAATTAATGTTTAGCCAGGATGGGTATATAAGTTGAACATTCATATAGGTTCACTATTGATACCAGAAGAAATGGTTGACTTTTTTTTAACGATTTAAATTGAAATATCATGATTTTTGTTTGCAACCTGGACACAATATTGGTGTAATTTAAGCAAATGTAAGCTTAACTCATAATTGATCATAAAACTTGTATTTGATGATCAGATCTAAACATGTTATATGATAATGATTAGATAGATACTTGTTTATCATTCGTTCAACGAATAGTTTATTTGAGATGTTGGCAGCGGGTTGGTGGATTTAAAATGATAATAAATATCAAATCTTCTTGTCTCCAGAATGTTATCCCTGTAACATAATATAAACAGCTTCAGATATCTTCGCCCTCCACCATCTCCTTTCCAGAGAATGTTTTAAGTATATGTTTATTGGTATATATAATGTACACTTTATTACATAGAAATCAATTTAATAAATCTACCATTATTTTATTAGATGGTTTCCAAGTTATTTATACTATCAATACTGAACACCACAAAGTAGTGCCATAGCCATATGGTTTCGATATATAAGCAGACACATTGACAACAACAAAGCTAATACCCAGCCATATAGTATTGTATGGATAGGTCCTCACTCGCCTTCTTGGTAATGTAGGCCCCTATATATCGTTTAAACTTATCGGATATTCTAAAAGATTCAGTTTTTGTCATTTACTCGAAAAATTAACACAGTTTTACTTGTAAAATTGAATGTCTGTGTTTTTACACTTCCACGGATATAGCTCTCTTTACATTTTACTTTGATAAACCGATTTACTCATCCGTGAATTCCATTTACTGGGGTTTAATTTTGTAACTTTTCTCAACGTTGTATGTTATGGAGTAGAACTAGCAAACGATTGAAAAAATGAGATGTACAGTTTATTACCTGATGACATATTCTTGATAAATAATAAATGATGCCAATAAAAAACAGGAACATACACATATGTACCGTGTGTGTGTGCTTGTAGAGATATACACGTGTATATTTACATATTTTACATCGATGAACTGAAAAATATATGTAGATACATTCATGAATACAGCTAGAAGAAACACCCGACGTTCAGCCAACATTGGGTCAATGATGGCTAGCCAAAGTTGGCCCAATATGGTTGACTACATAATGAGAAATAACAAATGGACACAAATTTCCTATTTAATCATTTATTTGATACATAAATCACTACTACTGTCACTATGCAGGTCCTCATCCGAAGTATGTGTGCTAAGATAACATGCTACTAACACGGTATCTCGTGTGTGACTGACTGCGTTAAATGGCGCTCTCGTCTCCACTGAATTAATTAAAAAGGATGGCACTAAAGATCCCATGATGATGTAATACACTCTGACAGTGACCACTCGATCTTGAGGTATTTCGTCTCCATCTTTCCGTACTGCTTCCCTGTGAGTAGTGGCGAAGGGGGTATGAACAACCACTCAATAATAAAAAAGTGACCATAATGGAAGTAAATGCTTAAGTTGTATTTTCTTGTGATAGATCATGGAAGTACAAGAATAATTATATTTTTCTCCCTTTATTTATTATGTATTATTCGTCAATTCAAACATGGCTTAGTTGATAATTTAAAACTGAATATTGTGACATTTCCTGGCAGCAGACGCATTATAAATGTGTACATATAGCCTACACTACGGAAACAGCAAATGTGCCTGACCAATAGCTATACATTTTCGCTTACGGATCCGAACCTATAACCACTTTGAATATTTAATTCCCACACCAATATTAAACTTAATAAATAACTAATTTGACGTAATTCAGCACTTAAAATACCTATAGGCTATATTAAAATAATAAATGGGAATGAAAACTGTCTATATTTTAGGTTTACTTCATTTAGAATCTATTACGGATTTTTGGCGGGATTATGTTCCACTTACCAATGATGACAGCTGTTATGATGAGGAATATCCTCTTAGAAGAAACTACTTGCATTTAAACTTCGATGCTTTCAAATGCAGCACATAGTTATGTTACTTTACACATGATATTTTGTTTCAGATATTTATTCTAGTTGATACAATTGTAAGATATGATTTGAAATTACTTACTCCGCTGGGATAGAATGCCAACATTGGCCCAACTTTGGCAAGCCAGCCACGACCGTGTCAACCAAAGCCAAAGTTGGCCCAATGTGTTAGCTATAATTTGGTAACTACCGTTTTCTTCCATGTATACCGCGCAGTTTTTTCCTTGTTTGTTTTGAGGGTGTGTGGTATTCACCATAATTACATTTCTGTGTATTCCATAATTTGTACAAAGCCAGGTGTGTGTTTATTCTGTGTTTTATGTCTTCGATTGAAGCGTCGTCTATGTAAACATCCGGGTGTGTCAAATATGGGCGTCGCACGTATAAAGTGAGAGATAGTATGTGTACTATTCGCCTTCAGCACACCTCTGTATCCGGGTCGTTGGGATGCCACCGATGTCAGGTCGGATGAGCAAGGTCCGCACATAGACGTTCCCATTTCGGCGACATAGCTTTCGTTAAGAAAACGACCCCGTCGGCGTTCCTCCATCTTTCCGTACACGATTATCGTCCAAAAGTCTCACGACGTCCTCACAGTGTGGAGATCCATTTACTATGCGTTTGGCCAAAGATCAATTTATTTTGTGGAAATAAATATATTTAACATCCAGCTGCAGATTTTCCCGTTTTCTCCTATACACCAAAACTAAGTTTCCCCCGACATGTTCTGGTCAAAACGGGGTGCGCGTTACACACGAATGCGCGCAATAAACAGAAGAATACGACAAATAAGACATATAACATATATTGTTAACCACTTTTCCCCCCAGTTATTTACATATTTAATATGTTGATATAATTCCATAGTTTCACACTTTTGACGCTCATCGTCATAAAGAAATATATATAATTTCACCTAAAAATGACGATTATTTTGATATCTAAAATTAGAGTTATATATATATATATATATATATATGTGTGTGTGTGTTTGTAAAACAGTTTCTAAAAATATTTAGAAAACTATATTTTGTTAAAAATTGCTAGGTATGTTCTATATATAAATATGCAATATCATGTAATATATTTATTCTTTCTGTGCAAATTTACTAAGTTTATTAATCTTGTTCCATAGGTGTTACTCCAAACCTTGCGTGCATTATTAAAATGTGGTAAAATTAGCATACAATAGAATGATTTCACGCGCTTATTTTTCATAAGATATTTAACTATAAACAACATTGAAATATATTTGACAGATTTCTAGAAGCAGAATTAATTTATTTTTGTAGGTAATATTTTGACTAACTTTTCCTCCCCAAAAAGTAGCAACCCTCAATATTTTCATCATCTATAACAAACATAGTTAGAGTTTGACTATAACTCATAGCTAGAAATTGCCATCTTGATCCTATGTCCTGGGGGGAACCAGTGCCGAGTTTAAGTAACTCAACTCGTATCTTTCTGAAAGATAATCATTTAAAAACCTTTCTCCTGAATATAATAAAGAGGGCGTACCACAAGGAAGCATCTTATCAGTAACACTATTCAGCATGAAAATAGTTAAATACTTGCTGAATGGTGTTAACTGCTCCCTATTCGTAGATGACTTCCTGATATGCTACCAGTCAAAAAATTTAATTCCACAGTAAGTTATCCTTCGTTCTAAATATAAATTATTTGAAGGTTAAGTGTAATAAATCATTAACTGAAATTTTCGTTTCACGATTTGACTGGGGGGGGGGGCATTAGATCTCAACTTCATTACGGGTCGATTGTTTGGAGATCGGCTCGTAAATCATACATGAAAATACTCGACCCTATACACCACCAGGGCTTGAGAATAGCCACAGGGGCATTCAGGAACTCACCAGTGGAGAGTCTATGCGTACAATCTAATGAAGAATCTCTTTACAGACGGAGAGAATAACTGTCTCTGCAATATGCACTTCATTTATGTAGTTCTCCGGCAAATCCTACATTTCAACCTAAACCTCCAAGATAACTTCTTACTCAGACCGAAGACTATCCCAACTTTTGGAATTAGAATTCGGTCTTTGAGAGAAGACTTTGAAATTCTCCCATATCAAATAGAAAATATTCGCCTACCTCATATCCCAATTTGTATTCCAGATGTATATAATTTATTTTAGTTTGTAATTTTGTTACAGGGGAATCTCTTTGATACAAGCATTACGCATCTCGCATTCTCCTTTTCAACATTAAATGTGTTCCACGAAAATTTTGTAATTGTATGATGTGGTGATGTTAAAGAAAATATATTGAATTGAATTGAACAACGTTGTTCATATACGTCCCCCCGAATGTATACAAACTTTAACTTGTGCCATCTAGATTTGGAATATTGTGTAATTAATTACATGTTAACAAACTGAGGTTTATACTAGTGTGGATATCGTGTGTGATTCGCTGTGGGTGTGATATGGACACTGGGATAAGTGCACGTGTACGTGCCTAATTATTCATGTCATAACGACCTGTTATCTTTGCTTGTGTGAGTTATAACGATATGGAATCATTTTACGTGTAATAACGATCTGTCATCGTTCCTGTGGCGTCATAACGACCCTATCATCGTGTTTGTTATTAAGATGATAATCAAATCACCTTTTTGTTAACATCCAGTATTGTCGAAATATTTACATTCATTGAATTATGCATGATAAAGTGTGCGGAGCATTTTCAGTTTATTGTTTCAGTTACAGGGAGGGGATGCATTATATAAGCAATGCTTCAAGCATCCCCCTTTTCAACATTCTACATGTGTTTGATTTCATTAAAATGTTGAAATAAACGAATTAAATTGAGAAAAAATGGAATGAATGAAGAAGTGGAATAAAATATAATCTTTGTCTACATTTAGATACAATAGATTAATTAAATATATTCAGACTAGCTAAGGTTATTATTAATAATCACTCCTACATATTTGAAATGATTACATATTTTATTCACGAATTATCAATAATAAAGAATTATGGGCATGTTTGTTTTCGTTAAGGAATAAGTTGTATTTTTTATACCAAGATAGAACATTTATTTTCCATACGAAATAGTAGCTTAAGCTTTAATTAAGCCAATGACCACACAGCCCATACAGAGAACCCCGTTCATCTGGTTTTCACTTGTCTGTTACCCGGGTTAAAATTCATGCTGGGACTCATGCTTTTTCAGTTCCCCCCCCCCATCTCTTTGAATATCACTCCCTGAACATGTTAAGTCATCAAATAGCATAGTTTCTTTCCGTCATCACTTGAAAACTCACCTTTTCAGACTTGCTTATCCTTCCTAAGTTTCCACTCCATCTGATCATTTGTTGATGAACTTTGTATTGTACCTGAACTATGAGTTTGCCCAACCCTTGTACGCCACTGAGCTCGATTCTTTTCGAGGATATTGGTGCTATAGAAGTTTGTATTATTAAATTATTATTATTACTAAAATAATTAATTATTTTACGGATGTTGAATTCATTTCTCAGTTCGTTTGTATATAAAGTAAATAGTAAATCTGACAATACACGTTAATACACATGTTAATAATATATTTTATCGCCTACACGAATCTGGCGTATTCTCTAGAAAGCCAATGTTAAATGAATATAACATCGTTATGCCAAAAGAAATGTTAATAAAATACCTTTAAAATGGATTCAAATAAAATACAGATAATATACACATATGTGATATATAGTTGTACTTGTGTAATTTTGTATCACTGAATCTAGACGATTACTCGTATACCATTTTGATAGTACTATTCTGACATGTGTGTTGGGTTATGAAATCGCGATTGTAGCAACAACAGTTGATCATCACAATTATCACGAGCCATAAAGTTATGATAATTAACCACTTTATATACAACGTGAAGATGTAAACATTGTTTAAAGTAAAGCAGCAATAACAGGCTTTTGTACATATGATTGATTGATGTGATCATAGTTTTGTTATCGGACCATGACAAGAGTTAGATACATTTGTCATATCTTCAATATTACTGAACTGGTAAAATTAAATGGGTCATTGAATAAATATAAATATAAAATGGATAGACAAATTGATCGCTCCCATGAACGATCGTTTCCCTAAACGTGATTTCCTATTTTACTTATGATGCGTTACTTCCAAGATCACGCACTTCAAAGTCTCGTGCGACCGCCATGGTGACTCAATGAAGGATTGACATTTTCCACTTCGGTAAAAGGTTGTTTAGCCTAATGGTTGACTTAATACTTATTTTTATATAAAACAAAACCGTGATGTGGTGTGACGAGCGGGGTTGCCAAGTCCACGGTTTTCCTGCGGAATTGTGCTTGTTCCAGATAATTTCCGCGGGAATAATTACAATTTCTGTGGCGGCTTCTTTTCTAGCACATGGTCACATCACATGGTGACTGATGCCAGTGATGGTCATGATGGTGACATGTCGCTAATTTTGAGTTTCCCCCAAAAAAGTCCTGCATTATTACGTGATATTACATTATGGAGTGTCATATCCGACGTATCGCACCACACAACAGTGACTAAATGACACCAATTTGACAGGTGAAAAAATCTCATATTGATGTACACTAATAATATACTGATACTTTAACAAACAAGATGAGAGAACTTCAGATGATAGCAATAGTGAGGAAGGCAGATATCATTGGCATCACCGAGGTAAGTCTTAAGTACACCAAAGAAGTTCTGTATACAAACATAGAAGAGGTCGAAGTAACCAGAAATGTAGAAGTGTATATTGTTAAACACCTCGCCTTGAGAGCAGATGAAATTAAAACAGACACTTTGTAAGAAAGGTATATGGATCCAATTGAACTTAAGCGAGAGTACTAAAGTCATGCTGGTGTGTACATACAGGAGTCCTACTAGTTCACCAGCAAATGATGACAATTTGCACAAGCTATTAGATGAGTCAAATAGTAGAGATCCATCCCAAGTAATACTTATGGGAGACTTTAATCAACCAGAAATTGATTGGAACACCAATACCACTGAGAAAGGTATGTACCACCCTAGCCAATTATTCTTGGATGCTGTAAGAGCTACATACTTGCTTCAGTACATAGATACCCCTACTAGATTTAGAATGGGCAGAACCCACATATACTTGACCTACTCTTCACAAGTAAAGACAGAACCAGAAAAAGGCGGGACCTCGTTTCCAATACCATAAAGGCGATTACAAAAAGATAAATCAGAATTTACTAGAAATAGATTGGGAAACTGATCTAAAACAGCAGAAGATGCATAGACAATTTTCTCCTTCATGTTAAATGACTAAATGAGGAAATACATACCAAAATCAGCATCCAGTAAAAACAAAAGGAGAAAAATCTGGTTGACCAGGGAAGCCATAGCAAAGCATAAAAAGAAGCAGCAATAAATATATTTATCTTCATCTTCGAAGTAGTCAACGAGATTACCACATCGTGCATTCATATCCCCACAAATAAGGATTTCCATATAATTGTTCCCTATTATTGTCACACGCTCTTCTTGTAATAACTCTAAACCACTTCGTTCATTATTACCATATACAAATGATCCATCGGGTGGTAGATATGTGAATACTCATACGATATCTCTCTCAAGATTAAAATACTGTTTATCCATGTTTAAGAATATAGCATGGCTGAAGGTTTCGTTCAACTTACTAATACCTTCTCGAATCGAGTTCTTCACAAAAATTGCTATGCCACCAGAACATCGACCATATCGTGAATGATATGTTCCTTCCATAGTGTCTTGAATCCAGTTTGTGAAGTCACTTGTGTGAGGCTATTTATGTCTCTCTGTCTTTCTCTCCCCTTCTTAGTCGTAGTTCGTAACCATTTCAGGCTGCAATTTTCAGCGATCTGTTCCTGTTTTCAACTGGTTACTGGCCAGTGCTAATTACGGATCATATCCATAGTAAATTTTGTGAGTGTATCAGTGGGTTTATTCTTTTCCCCGTATAAGAGACGGCTAGGCGTACTCCGTCGTATGAAGGGCATTTTGCCACTATTACGTAATTCCTTCATCCTGCTCTTCAGTGCTTTGTCATTTTTCGAGTTTACTCTTCAATATCATCCGAAATATATATTCTGTTTCTCTGAAATGATTTGTTTTTAAAACTCACGGGGCTTTTTTTCAGTATTCTAATGACATCATTATAACTGTAGGATTCTAAATTTTGCAACATTGCAAATATCAAATACTGATTCATGTGTTCCTGTATGTTTTTTAAAGATATTTTAGGTTCAATATATTTATTTTATTAATTTTTATGCATATATATATATATATATATATATATATATATTGTTATACCATAGTAAATAACAAATGCAGAATCTATCTCTCTGATCACAGTTTTTGTAAGCAAATCAGCTCGTTGTTGGGTATAAAAGGCAATTCCTATTAAGAATCAGTTCAAGATTAAAACGAATATTAGTAAAAGAAATTTTCGAATATTTGGAGGTATAATTTTAGAACAGTATTTTGCAGTTTCATTGATTTTTTATGTTGGTGCAGTATCAGTTTATTCTATTTGACATCATCTCAGACCTTTATCAAGATTTTTATATGCCTAACCATAATATTAATGTTACCTTATGTAATTACCGATGTATTTATTATGAAGTTTACTTTTAGAAGTTAACATAAATTTGTCAGCAGCGAGATCTTCATTTCAGTTAAATAATATACGTATGTCTGAATGGAGGCTATATATATATATATATATATATATGAACATGTTTACCTTTGGCTATATACTTTATGGACTCCTCCATTTTAAATGTTAGTGTACCTCAGAACTAAAGAAGTTTATTTGTGATAGGAAAACTTATAAATAGCTAAGTTATGTATTTGAATATTATTGTATTTGAATATTTATAATAAAAATGGCAATTGGTAGGCAGACTAAAATAAAACAATTCCACATTAAATAAGTTATGGATCCAATTATTATATCTAATAATTGGTATTTTCTTTCATTTTATTTGCCAGCTTAGATATTATTTTATATCTGATTTTATTATACTTTTATAGCCTGATAAATAGTTTACAATCCATTGAAAGTGTCTGTTCAGTTTATTCAATTTGTTTTCTCATAATTATAATAATAATATTATTATATTTAATAAAGTGTCATTATTAGCAGGAGCTATTCAAAGATGCAGTACTCCAACAAGATGTGTATAAGAACCACAACAGAGATTTAGACCGTTAACAGTATTTACCGGTGACAATAAGTTTGAACAGGTGAGGTTTTAGAATAGACTATTCAAGATATATTTTAAATCTCATCTCTGCCAGTAAGATGCTCTGTTAAATGAGCGCATACTCATCTCCCCCCCCTCTGTGTGTGTGTGCACGCGCGCCCTTTAGCAATCGGTGAAAGGCACTGGCGCAGAGAGATTAATCTTAAGAATTAATTAGGAACTTCAACTTTTCCTACCGAGATATATAATGTCGTTAAACACTAAAGTCGCTGTATAATAAAATACTTAACAAGCTCTCTCTCTCTCTCTCTATATATATATATATATATATATATAATGTATATATATAATGTATATTTAATAAAGCGCCTTTACTAGCAGCAGCCATTTAAAGGCACTGTACAAAAATATGTAATATAATAATACACTAAATAATATGTCTGTAAAAACCCTATAAGAGATTTAAACGATAATTATTATTTATCTGTGAACGCAACCTTGAATAGGTGTGTTTTAGAATGGATTTAAAATTTTCAAGAGACGACGCATTTCTAATATCTGCCGCAACCTATTCCACAAAGTCGGATATGTAGTGATCAGATACTCACTACTGTTTGAAGTTAGGCGTCTTAGTTTTCACGCTAGTATGTCTGCGGTATTTGTATCTTTCTTGGTAGATTTATTGATTGTAAATAGCTTCCATGTGTTGAATCCAACACGCACAGGTGGAAGCTATTTACCATCAATAAATTTACCAAGAAAAATACAAATAGCCTCAACCACACCAATGAGCTCAAGAATCTTATAGTATGTTATCTACACCAAATGTATTCCATTACTCTCCCCACAATTTATTCAAAAGGTGCAATTCCTGTTAGTAAAGATCAAATTATTCCTCGTACTGGTGAACTTAAGAAGTGGGCACATTTACAAGACATCGAACTGCCACATATTGGTTCAGACATCGGCCTACTCCTGGGAAACGATGTTCCAGATGCATACTCCCCACTACAAGTCATCACAGGTACATCAGGAACACCACACGTGAGTCGCACACACCTAGGATTCGTTATTAGACCTAAGAGTACTGGTTCCACTTTGAGTTGCGTCAATCGTGCTGATGTCATGATTTCCAATGCTGTCAAGAATTGAACAGATCATACCAAAAGGGTCTTGCATTGGACTTTCCAGAGAAATATCGAGATTAAATATTACAACCTTACAGAGATGGCAAGCTGTTCATAAAGATGATATAAAACTCCAAACAAATGGCAAATGGACAACATGAGTTCTGTTTGCCCTTCAAGCATTATACAGAATTATCAGTCAACAAAACCCAAACTGTACAACGAGTAGCCAGTTTGAAGAAAAGATTTGTTGCAAAGCCAAACTTCCACAGTGACTATACTGCATTCATGACGAACATCATACAGAAGGGGTTTGCAGAGTAGTTCCTTGTGATAGCATAGATCGAAGTAGTGAGATATGGAACCTCCCACATCATGGTGTGTATCACCCTGAAAAGCCGATGTTCCTCTCTGGTCCTGATCTTACAAATTCATTATTAGGTATGCTACTGTGTTTCAGCCAGGAACGTGTAGCCATCATTGGTGATGTAGAATGCATGTTCTACCAAGTAAAAGTAGCAAAATCAGACCGTGATTACCTCCAGTTCTTCTGGTGGCCTGATGGGAATATACAGAGAGAGATCCAGTTACGTACCACGTGACAGTACATCTGTTTGGGGCCAGTTCTTCTCCCAATTGTCAAAATTATGCACTTCTTCAAACGATGGCTGATAACGAAAAGTACTTTGATGCTAAAGTGTGCCAAGCTGTAAGGAGAAACTTCTTTGGGGATGATTTCTTATGCTCACTCCCAACACATGAAGCGGCCATACATATGATTCAAGAGCTATGTTTCCTCTGTAACGTTGGAGGTTTCCACTTAACTAAGTGTATGTCAAACAGACAACAAATACTAGAGACTGTTGAAGAATAAAAAAGGGCCGCAAATGTGAAAGATCTCACAGCTAGGCTTAGGATGGGATGAAGAAGTGACAAATAAGCAACTTCAGAAATGGAAAAGGTTTGGACGGAATACCTTCACAATGGTATCGTGTCCTATCTACACTATGAGTTGAACAAGGGGCACATATATTGTATTCTGCTGCTGTATCCAGAGTAACACCACTGAAAATAATTACTATCCCCACATTTGAACTTACAGCCGTCACTCTGGCTGTCAGAATAAGTCAAATGATTACCAGTGAACGTGACATGGATGTTCTACACATATTCTGGACAGATAGCATGTCCACTCTACGCTACATAGCAAATGAGATTTTCAGTTTTCGTATTTTTGTTGCCAGCAGAGTATCTCTAATTAGAGTATACAACCATTTCCCAGTGGAAGTTTGTTCCATCCAAATCTAATCATCCAGATCTGGCATCTAGAGGTTCCACAGTTGACAATCTATAGCAAGATCAATGGATGAAACGCCCATAATATTTATGGGCTCCTGAATGGAAGTGGCCTGAATCTTGTGTAGACACAAGTAGTCTAGATAATGACGCAGAAGTAAAATCATCCAACAAAGTTTCAAATGCTTGTCAATGTGAATCAGAAACATTGATCAACTTCATCATATCACGTTGCTCTACATGGTCCAAGATCAAATGAATCGTTGCATGGGTATTGCTTGTCATCTACAAATTTAAGACGAAAAATGTCCGTAGCCAAATACAACATTATGAACAAGAAATTCGTGCCCTGAAGGAAGGGAAACATATACAATCTTCAAGTGATATTTACCAGTTGGATCCTTTCTTGGACAAGGACAAATTGCTTCGTGTTGGAGGTCGCCTAGATTGTGCTTCCATATATTATGATGCAAAACATCAGTATTTAATTCATAGGCAGAATCCCATTGCTTATCTGCTCATACATGAAACTCACAAAGCAGTCGGACATATTGGCAAAAATTAGACTTTGATAGAACTGAGGAAAAGTTCTGATCAAGAGCGTTATGTCAAAGTGCGTCATTTGCAAACGACACAGAGCTTCTACTATGAAACAAAAGATGTCTTATTTGCCTGAAGATCGAGTACAATCTGACATCAACCCCTTTAGTCACAGTGGGATGGACTACTTTTGACCTATTACAGTTAAGAGAGGACATCAAGAGATATGGCGTTTTATTTACATGCATGGCGTCAAGAGCTGTCCGCATGTGATTTATCTACTGATTCGTGTATATGTGACATACAGGTGATTTGTAGCTCGTCCAGGATTTGCTCAAGTTATTCGTTCAGATAATGAGTCAAACCTTGTTGGAGCAGAAAGGAAGATGCGAAAGGAAATGCAACAGTGGAACTCTTCCAAGATTAGTAATGCACTACAACAAAATGCTATCAAGTATATTTTCAATCCACCAACAGCTTCCCATTTTGGTAGGGAAATTTTGGGAATGAATCATACGTTCTGATAGGAGGGTGCTGTACTCCTTGATGAAAGAACAAGTTGTGCATCTCGATGACGAGGGTCTGCTAACGTTTTGCGATGTTGAAAATATTTTGAACAATAGACCACTCACACTTTTATCGGATTATCCTGATGATGTGAAGCCAATCATACCATATGATCTACTATTGGCTAAACCAGCTGCATCTCTTCCAATTGGCATATTCTTCAAAGATGATATAGTCCTAGCAATCGATCAGCCAAGGGGTAGTTGGGTTTTAGCTCGAATCAAAGATGTCAGCAAAGAACGTAAACGACTAGTACGAGTTGTGACAATCAAAACCCCATCTGGTATATACCAGAGACCTATTCACAAGTTGACACTTATACTTAACACGCAGTGAATGGATATGATGATTGATGTTTTACGGCCACTTTTGTGCACATGATAGGCTAATTGGGCCCAGCGACCTACAGAAGTAATGAAGCGAACTCAAAGATGAAACAACCTTCAGATATGCCCACGCCGCGATTGGAACACGGGTGGTAGTGATCTGTGGTCCAACACGCTACCGCTAGACGACGGAGGCCTCCTAGTGAATGGATTTGTGATCTTATATTAATATATCGTGTTTAAATGATTGACCTATTTATTCGATTGATAATAGTGTAATTCAAGTATGTTTTGTTGTTTTGAATGTTTATGATGTTAAGAATTATATCAAATGCAATAGATGTTATTAGATATGTAATTAATGATTAGTGAATTTTGTATATGTTTATATTGTTGAGCATGACCGTATCGATCACTATAAAGTTTGGGATTCAGCCAGCATTACTTAAACTGTATTGTTATGTGTTTATGTAAGCAAAAGTGTAGCCACACTTAGGGGCTGGGATATAGTGACCAGGTGCTACAGTTTGAAGTCAAGCGTCTTAGTTTTTACGTGAGTATGTCTTTGAGGCTATTTGTATTTTTCTTGGTAGATTTATTGACGGCAAATAGGTTCCACCTGTGCGTGCTGGATTCAACACGTGGAAGTCAACTGTAATGGCGATATTTCGTCAGTTTAATTTCAAGTATTATTGGTCTATTAGTATGGTGAGCTTTTAAATTTCATGTCGTATGTTATGCTAAAGTAAAAGTGATTTGTTCCAGTTTGATCAGTAAAATTTGCTATATTTCTGTAAAGTTTCAAGGTGAAAAGTACTAGACCGACCATGGTTGAGCGTTTCGATATTACATCACTAGATGATCCTATTTGGGGGATATTCATGCAGGACATCTGTATGTTAGGCTAATTGTGTATTGCTATTTATACTCGTAAACATTCTGTAATTAGTTTGTACATGTACTATTATATATTAACACAGTATTATTTCTTGTATTTCAGTTAATCAGCTAATTACAAGTGTTCAGGCTTCGGTTTACTACAATTGTTCAGCTTATTACAAGTATTTAGCTTATTACAAGTATTCGGCTTATTACAAGTGTTATCCAAGTATTAAACTATTTGATCTACACTGTGTTGCTGCATTACACACAAGACATAGATGTCTAATGAAATCTTGCGTCATTACAAGGGCTCCAACACAACACACATTTACCATATGCCTTGAGCCGAGATACAGGCACCTGCAATAGTATCTGACTGGATGACCTGAGCTTTCGGGATGACTTCCTAATGTATATATATATATATATATATATATATAGTACAACGCCTCAATACAAGACAACTCAAATTTAGCTTCATTGAGAAGCCTGTTCTTGAAATTTGAGCCATGCCGGAATAAACATTAGGTCTAGCACATTTTATAATCAAATTCTATTCACGGATACATAATAAAAATAATAATAATAGTATGCAAGTACATCGCATTGTGATACATGTGTACAAATTCGTAACATTATTGAACTATTTTTGTATATATATATATAATTATGCTACTGTTCAAGACTATATTCTTATACTTAACTGTTTCACCACTAAGGCCGGAAACTTGTCTTCACAGGCGGAAAAAATAACTGATCAACTGCAGCCTTATTAATACTATGTTTGTGGTATTAATTACTAAAAAGTCAATTACATTCCTTTCTCGTCAATTGGACATTCCTAATTAATTTAGATGAAAGCTTATTTGAGGTCGAGCAGCCTTCAAGATAGATTTAAACAGCCTTAAAACGTCTATAAAATCTGATGGACTAAAAAGTCCGTGAAAAATTTAGTTTTTAACAGAAAGCAAGAATAAATATTTTGTAAATATAACTTCGTTCTAGCAAAGTATCCTGCCATAATATTGTATAAACGTACCTCTATTCTAATTCGTCAGTCTGAGTATACGTGTGTGTGTGTTACTATTCAGCAATGTCAAACATCTATTTATAGCCAGTCTATACTCGGTGATATGCAGCTGTCACGATTCTACAAAAAGGTTTCTTGTTGTTTAAGTACAACGATATATATATATATATATATATATATATGGCTGCTTGATATATAATACAACATGATGTACATTGAGGTCTCTTACGACACGAATGACCCACTTTACTATTATAATGTCATGATTCTAGTGCCCGGGGGATGTTTATTTTGTAGGATAAATATATTTATATAATAATCGTGACGGAGTTTGTGATATTTGTGCGTGCGTATGTGTGTACGCGCGGAATTATATATATATATATATATATATATAGGCATACACTTAATTAGACATATATGCACACACATATACCGTTACTCTTATAATAAAGTCGACATAAGTTAGTTGAGATATTCTATACATGCTGGTTTTTATTTCATACGAAGTAGTACAATAATATTTGCATCACTAACGACCTTCGAAACACAACTAATCTGACTTGTTTGTCAAAAGTTTACTCTTCACAGTCGAATGCTTATATTTACTGTCAGATTTACATCCAACCTAATTTTCGTTTATGTCTTGTTGGTGTCTCTAGCTGACTGTGTTTGTTGGAACTCATCATGTAGCTGGCGTGTGTATTGTTATGTGAATTATTTGTGAATCATAATGACGTTTATTAAACACCACCCATAAAATCTAAATATAATGTGGCAGTGACGTCAATTTCATATACAACAGGTTAACTCATCAACAACAACAAAAACGATTATTAAAGAGGAAACTGATATCATAACTGTTCACGTTCTAGGTAGTCTGATTACACTTTCATTAAGTGTATTTTATAATCATAAAACTGTGTTTATGTCTGGATTGTTTGTTTTGCCTAAAAAAACCTCTTTCTTGGAATTAATTTTTGTATCTGTGTTAAAATACTACGTTGTTAAATTTCATTTTCAATGTAAGGTTGGTGATATATTTAGGTTGTCGGTCTATACAAGGTCGGATTCTCTGTGCCTTTGCCTTATTATACACAGCTAAAAAAAACTCATTATATTGATGAGCATGTATTTGTATGTTGTATAATTGTTGTTGTTAGTATAGTTAGACTAGCAGACATATGTATTATTACGTTGATGTTGTCATAACTCCAATTGTTGAAATAATTGATCTTGTCAATACAGATGTTTATAATAACCACATCACGCTAAAATACACAAAATCGAGCTATGTCCTTTGTCTGAGAAGAATACCTTTATTTATTAATTAATGAACCCAGAACTTACCAACATTCTCACACCCCATAGATATGTGTGTGTGTGTGTGTGTGTGTGTCTCACCCCCCTATAATCTATAACTATCAATGATGTCATTACTTCAGTTATCATTGGAGAAGACATTGATAAAATTTGTATTGTTGTTGTTATTATTGTTGTTGTTGTTATTAGTTAGAGCATTAGCAGAACATATAGGATTATTATCGTCCTAATAATGTTGTCATCACATCTCCAAAATAGAATAATGTTGAAATAATTGATCTTGTCAATACAGATGTTTATAATAACCACATCACGCTAAAATACACAAACAAACATTTATATCTTCCTTTTGGTGTCAGTCAGACATTTTCTCGAGAATCTTCCATTTTAATTTATATTATTCTGAATTACACCGAAATAATAACTTCCTTTAAACAAGAGATACGTTTACATTGAAAGACATAAACTACGACAACGGTAACTTGATCCACACACCGTCATGACAGAATTCTGGATTTGTTTATAGATAATGGCATCGTTAATGCGGTAAATCATAATAATAATGTTGAACCGGATTAATCTTCGTTTATAAATATAACTCTAGCTAAGTCTAAATGTGACGTCATTGTATACGGTCGAAAAACACTCGAACTAAAATATGACACCAATCTTGTGGTTTTCTATGTACGGTGGCTGGAAAGTACATTTGTACGTAATCCGTATAAATCTATAAACAAAGATAATTAAAACTGACTATACAGTATTAAGTAATAGCATACAATCTACCGAGTGTCCTCTTAGTTCTGTGTAATTCATAATTATTTAATGTTATTTTCCGGTTTAGAGTTTTATTAATATTTAATTAATTATTATTATTGCATTACGTATGTCATTGTTTACTTACTTGGAATCGGCCAAACCTCTTTTAGCATCCACCATTAGAAATGCATATATATATATATATATATAGAGAGAGAGAGAGAGAGAGAGAGGGGGGGTAATTATTTGATTTCTAGGAATGACGGAAAATCTAGTTATAAAAATTGACAAGGAAGCGTAATCTATTTACAATGATAATATTAATCAGAACTAAAATCAGCTACTGACTCACAAAAGAGAACAAATATCAGAGAGGACACTGAATTGTTAGTCACAGCGTCGATATGAATTATTGGTTATTTAAAATCCACGTGTTGACAGACTATAATAGCGGGAATATAAACCAAATAGGAATATCTAAATACTGCTGTTTAATGATATCATATTCTAATCGTTGGTTGTATAATGTAAGACTGAGTCAGTTCGGGTTAATTATACATCGCCATAAAATGTATTATTAACATTGAAATACTGTAAATACACTTGAGAGTAATACAACATCATATACACACAAATATATATAAATATAATTAATTTAAAAAATCGCTGCTGGATAAACAATGACTTGGCTCTCATTAAATTCTTTAAAGTTATCACTTATGACAGAATTCCTAACAGGAACTTGGAATGGTGGAATATTAGACTGGGTAGTGACATCACTAGACTGGGTGGTAGCATCATTAGACTGGGTGGTGGAATCAATAGACTGGTTGGTGACATCAATATACTGACTGGTAACATCAATATACTGAGTGGTAACATCAATAGACTGGGTGATGGTATCGATAGACTGGGTGGTGGTATCGATAGACTGGGTGGTGGAATCAATAGACTGGGTGATGACATCAATATACTGACTGGTGACATCAATATACTGAGTGGTAACATCAATAGACTGGGTGATGGTATCGATAGACTGGGTGGTGACATCAATAGACTGACTGGTGACATCAATAGACTGGGTGGTGACATCGATAGATTGGGTGATGACATTGATAGACCGGGTGGTGACATCGATAGACTGTGTAGTGATGTCATTATACTGAGTGGTGACGTCAGTAGACTGGGTGGTGACATCAATAGATTGGGTGGTGACATCGATAGATTGGGTGGTGACATCAATAGACTGGGTTGTGATATCGATATACTGAATGGTGATATCAATAGACTGGGTGGTGGTATCAATATACTGAGTGGTGGTATCAATAGACTGGGTGGTGGTATCAATAGACTGGGTGGTGATCTCGATAGACTGTTCCACAGTTCACGATGTCTTAGAGATAATCAATTGATAACTCAGCTGGTAGCGTGGGTTGTACATATACTAGAGATCGCGGGTTCTATCCGACCTGCCCCGGTCTGAGCCAATTCTCACTGATCTGGATCTCACTACTGTGATAAACGTTCTGGATAAATTGACATCATTGACGTACTACAGTTTAGCGGAACTCAAACATAAGAGATGATGAGAAAATAATGAGAGAGCAATTTAATATTACTTCAAGAACTGGCAAAGTTTCATAAATATTTCGTTTTATATCTGACATTAACTGTTTTATGATTTTAGTAAATATCTCAGCTCTATATAAAGTGTACACATAGAGATTAAATTATATTGATAATACTCTAAACAGCATCCATAAAGAGATAATAATAATACTATAATAACTTTAATACATGTGTATGTATACAGGATGTGATAGAAAATGTTCGTATATTTTAGTACACATTTTCAGCCTTACTCGTTTTTAATTGTGATACGTCAGCTCATTTAGAACACAGACACTTCATCCCCCCCCCCCTTCTCTCTCTCTCTCTCTCTCTCTCTCTCTTAGAGAGAATGTTGGTGAATTCGAGAACTAAAAGTGCCTGTTATGATCAAACGATGCCTATGTTATAATATGACGTAGATGAAGCCAGCGTGACCATGTCATGTTTATAGTGCAACGATACAAAAACAACATTTACAAAAACAACCTCAACCTCGTAACACCAATATGACGTCATAGTCATAGTTCCATGGGCAGTTCGTCTGCTCCATTTATATTCAATAGATCGTGGAGTTCATTTTCAAAACAACGAAACAGAGTGAGATATCTAACTAAACAGAGACATTTACACGGTGCTCTACGCCCCTGTCGTGTTTACACTTATCTCGGCTATATAAACCCACCGTAAAGTCACGACTTAACTCGGCAGACGAATTATACTTCTTGAACGAGACAGATATAAACATTTGACGTATCAAAAGCCCGTGGCAGCCATATTTACTTCGTTATACATTTTCGTGGTGGACGATTCGGAAAGGGATAAACCGGTTGAGTTCGTTATGGATATGGAGATAGGGGAGCCGGATAAAAGATCCAGAACGCTATGGATCCTGATAGCGTTGATTGCGCTGTCATCCGTGACGACGGTAGAGGCCAGTCGCGGCGGCCAGTCTAGATCACGTGACAGGGATAACGGACGTCATCAACCGGTGACGTCATCGCAGACGCCCGATAGGAGGGTTCGACCCGCGGATAATGGTAACCATGGCAACGGACAGCCTAACAATGGAGACAGGAACGAAGGTTTGTCACATTTATTGTTATTTGTCCTCATAGCATTATTGTTACGATTTGTATCATTATTAATATCATGATTGGCATTATTATTATTATTATTATTATTATTATTATTATTATTATTATGACATTTGATGACGTCATTAAAGATATACGACCAGGGGCGTCATCGCAGACTCCCAATAGGAGGGTACGACCCACGGAAAATGGTAACCAGGGCAACGGACAGCCTAACGATGGAGACAAGAACGAAGGTTTGTCATATTTATTGTTACCTGTCCTAATATCATTATTGTTACCTGTCCTAATATCATTATTGTTACCTGTCCTAATATCAGTATTGTTACCTGTCCTAATATCATTATTGTTATTTGTCCTAATATCATTATTGTTATGATTCGTATCATTATTAATACAGTAAAAGTTGGTTATAAATAACTAGGATATAACGAAATGGTATCTTAAACGAAGTAGTTAGCTATTCCAGCCAAACGTCCATTCACTTCCTTGGTAAAGAAACTGGCATATAACGAAATTTATACAACGAAAACTTGTTATAACGAAATATCAGCTTTAAAATTTAATTTGTCAATCAGTCCAACGACCTTCGTGATAATTCCAATCGTAAATGCAACAACCAATATGCCACAAGTCACTTCAAAGGGTGTTGTGGTGTATGATATACTGCGAACTTTGGATTGGCTTGCCAAAGTGTAAATAGAGACAATTTTCTATCAGTAATCAAATTCAACATCTACACCGACGCCAGCTAACGGAACTACAGCCTGGGCCTGCTTCATCAAAGAAAAAGACGAAGAAATAAGAGGCAGAATCCCAAACCACATCCCGATCACCTTAGCCGAGCTGCACGCAGTCAAAGCAACCTTTAATATGGATATCCAGACAGACTATCCATGAAAGAGTCATCATCCACTCGAACTCTATGGGAACAATAACCATCATCACCACAGCCCATTTCCACACCTATCCCGAAATCATCACAGGAATATACACCTTGGCATTAAACCTCAGGCAGCGTGGAATCCAAGTAATACTCCACTGGGTTCCAAGCCACATTAACCTTGAGGTCAACGACCGAGCTGATAAACTTGCAAACGAAGACACGAGCCTACTAGACGTCATCGAATATCCCGAACATACCCCAGGCACATTCAACCATCTCGTTGACAGATTCATCTCTAACCGACTTGAATTGATCTACACATCAGCATCAAAGGATTGGTACCAGAAGACCACTGTAGTTGGACATAATATCCTCAACAGCAGACACCCAACTTAGAAGACTACGATTCTGGACTTACACAAGAAGCTTCACCGGCCCGTCACCCCTAACACAATGCCGGCACTGTCAACAAGTGTACGACCCGGTACATTATCTGTTCAATTGCCCAGCCTACCCGAAGCACCGAAGAATACTTAAAGGCCATCTCCGCCAGGAAGACTACAAACTTTCAGACCGTCATCTAGCAGCATTGATTATAAGAAAATCAACATTCCTGCCAGACATCATAACCCCACTTCTCCAGAAAGACCCTTACACACACCAACAACAACAATAAAGACATATCAAACCCCCTCTATGGACTAGTGGATAAGAGTGTGGGACTTCCGTACCCATGTTTCATGCTGTGCGGGAGGCCGGAGGTTCGAATATTGGCCGTGACATTATAGTAGAAGGAGTTTTTCATCCAACCAGGCAACTGGTAAGGTTTTTCTCCTCCGAACATGACATCTATAGTAAACTGAGGTGCCACCATATTAAACAACTGCCATTTCACCCATCATCATAATAACATAAGTCAACACCAGGTGGTCTCTACCCCAAACTTCAACACGACAAACTTCTACTAGAGCCCTGCACGGGTTGGGTTAACCCGTTCGGGTCAACCCAACCCGGACCCGTGGGTCGGGTTGGGCGGGTTGAACCTTTTCATCGGGTCACGGGTTAGGTTTTGGTTTAAGTCTTGTGGGTTAGGTTCGGGTTGTTGTATTGGGATGTAGGAAAAAAGGGCAACGGAGAAATTGCACTGGAAAAAATGGCTTCGGAAAAACGGCACCCGGAAAAAATGGCAAAGTGAAAAATTGGAAATAATGGCATCTTTTTGTATTTTTGTTGATACATGCTGAGGGACATATGTTACTATTGGATATTAGTAGATATTGTATTTTATTGAAGACATTTATTGTATTCTAACTGATTGGAGGTACTCTTATGTTTTAAATATGTTATTTGATTTCCACTATTGCTACTGATAACCACTTTGCTACTGATAATCACTTTGCTATTGATAACCACTTTGCTACTGATAATCACTTTGAAACCGTCTAGTGTAAATAACGTCTTCTTCGTGAATAGTGATATTCACCATACTAAATAGACACTATAGGATACTACATGATTTTATTATAAAGATGTGAATTTATCTTAATAACACGAATTCGTGTTCGGGCTCCATTCTTATGGGTTGGGCACAGGTTACAGTCTTGTGGGTTGGGCACGGGTTCAATATAATTTTAAGTATGGGTTCGGGTCGAGATTAGTGGGTTTGGGTTGGGTGTGGGTTGAGTAGTTGCGGGTTGGATCGGGTTTGGGTTCAGCTTTCTAACCAGTACAAGTAATAAAATATCGCAATGGCTGACAAACGTAAACCAGTATCTCTTGACACAAAGTTGAAGAACACGAATACCTTGAGAAAAGCTCATAGAAATTTGTTTGCAAAACTGAGTATCTATCTTCAGTCATTGCCTGACACGCAACATATTTTTTCATGTAAAATCACGAGGGAGCATGTGGAAATAAAAGTTGAAATTTATTGTTTGTTTTCATCATCCAATCAGAGACTGGGAACACATTTTCACCGTGTCTTAATAAAACAGGGTTATTTTAACCAATTATCGCTCATGCCTTGGTAAATAATTTGAAAACTGGGAGAAAACGAAAAACCATTATAACGAAATGAATCCCCAGTCCCCTTGAATTTCGTTATAACCGACTTTTATTTTATCATGATTTTTATTATTATTATTATTATTATTATTATTATTATTATTATTATGACATGTTGACGTCATTAAAGGTATCCGACCAGTGACGTCATCGCAGACGCCAAATAGGAGGGTACGACCCACAGAAAATGGTAACCAGGGCAACGGACAGCCTAACGATGGAGACAAGGACGAAGGTTTGTCATATTTATTTTTACCTGTCCTAATATCATTATTATTACCTGTCCGAATATCATTATTGTTACGATTCGTATCATTATTAATATCATGATTGGTATTATTATTGTGACATATGAAGACGTCATTAAACCTGTCAGTTATAGTGTTATTGTTCTTCTATCTCGAGTGCATACATCGGTTTGTGCATGCGAATAAATTATGCACGTACATATAAACAGAGATCTGTATGTGTAAATATATTTTAGTTAACAGAACGTTGTATAACAGAGAAATATTAATATCCGTCTGACATATTAATATACGTTTATTAACTCAGAAAATAACGAAATTATTTGATAATGATGATGATCAAATTACACTAGCATTATAATGATAAATTTCTTGTGTGTGTGTGTGTGTGTGTGTGAACAATTACTTGCTCTGTTTGCTCCAACAACTATCACGACATTTCTATTTATATAATAATTATAAATATTTAAAAGCCTTACACAGAACATTATCTGTATTCTATCCAACAGAAAATCCCCCACCACAAAACAACAACCAAAACCACCACACCAACCAAACAACCAAATTATTAATAATATAGGAGAAGGGGGGGGAGAGGAGCTGATTGTAACCGTATTACTAATTTGAAAACAATGTCTTATTTTAAATCGTATCCTTTAATATCAAATAACCTACTGAGATTAGCTCGATAATCGATAATAATAACTCGACAGTTAATATAAACAAATATATAATTATAGTAACTTTAGATATCGTTCTGCTCCATTTTAGTTCTGAATGTCCTCTATTTGGGTCAGTTGTGACGTCATCTAGCGTCATACTGTCAATCATTCAATCTGGACACTTGATGGGTTTCGATCAATTTATTGATTCCTATATCTTAAGCTAGATATTGATCCGTTGTTGATCAGTATCGGTTTTTTAGTTCGATTAATCACACATCTAGCTAGTTCCTGTTAACGAAATACCTGAACTAAACCAGACTTTAATCTGATCGAATAATTAGACAACGGAAGTATTAAAATGCTCAAGATATATCTAAATTTTGTGTTCGTGTTTTGGTGTTTGTCATAAATGGAGATTATTATGAAACTAATAATTGTAGACGGATATGAGTCGTGACTCATGAGAAGAAGAAAGTTGAAGGACTCTATTTTGTCAGACCAAAGTACATCTAGTGTAAATCGTGACTCACGGGTTAAATGTTTTTGGTACTAATACTTCTAGGAACTAATGAGACACTTCAGGCTACAGCATTGTGTGTGTATGTATGTATGTGTGTTGTATGTATGTATGTATGTGTGTGTGTGTGTGTGTGTGTGTGTGTGTGTGTGTGTGTGATCGAATCCAAAATGTCCGCTATATGGTCTGGCCGCAGATCCAGCTTGGCAAGATATTCCTTGTCCAACAAATCTGAAATCTGGCGAAACAAAGCACATACACTCCCTCTCTCCATAACACACACACACGCACACACACACGCGTGTGCGCGCACACACACACCCTTTGTCGGGGTGACATCATAATTGATGGTTTATCAGTTGGTATCATTTCAAAGTGAGGATGAAATGTTTCTAAATATAATAATAACATACCTCTAATAAATAAGATATAAAAGGTAGATATGTTATGGAATGATCTTCTTTGAGAAAAGGAAACAGGAAAGGCAATTTTCTTGGTTATAATTGAAGGACGACAACATGTAATTAGAACATATAATACGTGACGGATCATTATATAATATGAGAGAGATATTCTTTAATTATTACTAATAAATTATAATAAATACAGAAATGGCATATTAGTGGGAAAAATGTGTTAAATTAAAAATGAAAATGAATGACAAAATATCAAATATTCACGATAATTTATGTCGAGTGTGTATTTTTATTTCAGACTCACTCACTCACTCACTCACTCACTCACTCACTCACTCACTCACTCACTCACTCACTCACTCACTCACTCACTCACTCACTCACTCACTCACTCACTCACTCACTCACTCACTCACTCACTCACTCACTCACTCACCACTCACTCACCACTCACCACCACTCACTCACTCACTCACTCACTCACTCACTCACTCACTCACTCACTCACTCACTCACTCACTCACTCACTCACTCACTCACTCACTCACTCACTCACTCACTCACTCACTCACTCACTCACTCACTCACTCACTCACTCACTCACTCACTCACTCACTCACTCACTCACTCACTCACTCACTCACTCACTCACTCACTTTATAGACAGGTACACAATTATAGGTTTATTAAAGACCAACACAAAGTGGTCACTGATATATATATATATATATATATATATATAGAGAGAGAGAGAGAGAGGGAGAGAGAGTATAAAACACATACTTGTATATGTATATAGCTGTGTGCGTCTGGGCTTGTGTGTGAATGTGTCTGCATATGGGCGTTTGCCTGTTTGTGTGTGTCTGTGAAAATCAAATTATCAATTTATTGGTGCATGTCATTGTGAACTGTCTTTGTCCACAAACACAGCGTTCTACTGTATAATAAAAATATCATAGTTGACAAACAACTAACATCTATTATAACAATAACCGAAGTCATTTATATATGTCTTATGCTGATATTTTAATAAATTAATTATTTTAACGTAGAAGACACCCGGCCAGAATTTGTTAACATGAGAATGAGAAACAGGAAACGGGGGGGAAAGAATGGCTTGTTCCCTGGCGGATTTCAGCTGACATTCTCATTACAACAGAAGGACCTGTTACTGGATTTGACATGGAATAGACACATGGATGATACAGCTGAGGTGATAATCGGATATGGTCCTGGTAAGAACAACATGAAAAGATGGCAATCAAAGAAAAAGGTAACAAGTGGATCATCTATGTGGAATAGTCAATGAATGAGTGAGTGAGTGAGTGAGTGAGTGAGTGAGTGAGTGAGTGAGTGAGTGAGTGAGTGAGTGAGTGAGTGTAAACGAGCAAGCTAGCGTCTCAATGAATAAGTGAGTGAGTGAGTGAGTTGGTGAGATTGATTGATTGATTGATTGATTGATTGATTGAGTTGATTGATTGATTGATTGATTGAGTGTAAAACGATAGTAGATGTGAGATAACGTGATCCAATGAATAACTGAGTGATTGTAGAGATATTGAGTTGGTGAGTTTGGGGATTGATTGGTAGTGTAACGAAAGCTAGCGTTCAGTGAATAAGGGGGATTTGGGGGGAATTTTGATTGATTGATTAATTGGGATTGATTGAGTGAGTGAGTGAGTGAGTGAGTGAGTGAGTGAGTGAGTGAGTGAGTGAGTGAGTGAGTGAGTGAGTGAGTGGTGGGGTGGTGGTGAGTGGTGGTGTGGTGGTGAGTGGTGGTGGTGGTGGTGGTGAGTGAGTGAGTGAGTGAGTGAGTGAGTGAGTGAGTGAGTGAGTGGATCATTACCATTAGCTGCCTCAAATAAACACCTATATTAAATGCTCACCAGAAAGTCTTCTCTGCAGTTTTCATTACAAAGATCAAAATACGAACTTAATACATCATCCACCTTTAAGGACAATCGGAGACTGTCATAAAGGTGAAGCCTTAAAGACAAAGTTTACTATGGTTGGCTAATCAGGTCATATTTCAGTATCTCGCAAAATGTCATATGATTATCAATGTTAGTATTTTGTTACTTGTCAGCTTATGATATATATTGACTAGTATTCCGTGATAAATGATATTATTATTACCAAACCCTCTACCCTAAAGAAGTCAATCATGTATTACGTTTATAGCAGCTTTTGTTGTTGTTTAAATGATAGGCAATTTTTCAGATTATTTTCGGACATTTAGAACATCCATATTTAAAAAATAAATTATGACATAAGTCTGTCAAAGTAACTAAACAAAATCGGAATAATAATTTAACCCATCTACAGAAACCATATACAATTTACATTTAATTTAGTTTGTTAATTTGTTGGACACCAACCTGTACCCCGCTATTAAATTATTAAAACAAGTTTACCAAATACTGAATCACGACCTTAATGGCCAACCATACTTAAACAAATATGATCGCACGAATAGATTGGTGATCGTATGAGATAGATAGATAGATAGATAGATAGATAGAAGAGAGAGAGAGAGAGAGAGAGAGAGAGCAGTCAGTCAAAAAGTATGTCCGTCGGGATCTTTTTTTGATATTAACCAAATAATATATACAATGTTGTTATTTATCAGGGTTTTGCCGTATACACAGACCAGAAGACAATGGCTTCAATCATAACAAGAGAAGACACAAAGGATCAGCGTAAACTACAATATGTAAGTGATCCATATCTATATAACTGTATTAGAACTTAGGGTAGGACTTAATTAACATGATATCACTAATATGATATTATGTTTCATGATGGACGATATAAATCATAGAATGGCTTCAACTTAATATAACTGATCAATATATATGTTATCTTCTCTGTATACATTCATAACGTCTAGTAAAGCCTGACAGTCATTTAGAGAATGTTTACATCTTTCAGCTCTATACTTAGTTGGTGTATTTTTCACGTTTTGTGCATCGCACGTATACTTCGTAGGCAATTCATAAATAAAGTCATTTATTTAAAACACAATAATTATCATATCTATATGTATCTATATAATTTAGTATTTACTAGTTCGTTGACAAGATCTCAGATCAGAGTGAATCTTACCATATATAAAGTCAACTTATATTCGCCATCAATATATGTTACCTCTACCAGACATGGGGTCAATTGGATTTGATAATTTTTTAAAGTGGAATTGAAATTGATAAATTTTGAATTGAAATTGGAATTGAAGTTTTCATACCAAAAATCAAGTAAATCCATAAATTAATTTACCATTTAATTTTTTAATTCAGAAATATTTCTACCATGACAATCCTACTTGGAATATAAACTACTCGGAGTAGGTATTCCAAGTAGGTACTCAGCGTAGGTACTCGGAGTCTACTCATGG
Organism: Paralvinella palmiformis; assembly: GCA_025642065.1. Lineage (NCBI taxonomy): Eukaryota > Metazoa > Annelida > Polychaeta > Terebellida > Alvinellidae > Paralvinella > Paralvinella palmiformis. The sequence continues at coordinate 587,846 of JAODUP010000275.1, forward strand.
TAAGAAGTAGTAGGGAAAAAAGAGTCGATCAGAAACGGAATTGGAATTGATAAATTTGATGTGTAATTGGACTTGACCAAATGGAATTGAATGGAATTGGAATTGACAAAATGGAATTGACCCCATGTCTGACCTCTACCATCTCTAATGATAAATAATCTATGTCTTATTGTCATATTTAGTTAGGAAGTTTTTACTCCGACTATGATGAGTATGTTATCGAACCAGCCGACTGGAGTATGTCACCATTAATGAGTGAGAATATGACAGATGATATGAATATACATATGATACACAAGATCAAACAGACACCGCCAGAAGAACAATACGATATATGTAAATATTGGCGATATTAAAGGCTAATACAATAATATAACAACATTAGTCGAACGGTTCTTATAATAGGTTAATAATATACTGAGATAGTCTGAGGAAAAATAGGAACAACATATTAGTGTATAGTTGAAATAAAATATTGAAAATATAGCTAAATACTCTCACAGAAACAATGTCATTGTTGTTGTTGCTGTTATAATGTTACTTTGTTATTGTTTGTTGTTGTTCATCTTCTTTCTTTTCTTATTAGTGATAGCAGTAGTTGTAACAGAATAATGAGATAAAATATTCTAGACACTGATATATATATATATATATATATATATATATATATATTAGTATTATGATGTAAGAATGGAGATACTACGCTTCGGAGCAACAATAAGATTACAATATATTATATACGAGAATAAGATTACAATATATTATATACAGACCATATTATATCTCTATAGACTTTCTCCAATAACCAATGGTATTATCGTTTACAGTCGAAAAGCCCACTTACATCACACCAGCCAATTATCAGTTTTCTGCCAGAGGCGAAGATGTCTCGGCGAATGTGATTGGTCAGATGGATTATGGCGTTCAAATCTTAGTTGTGATCGACTACGCGCTATACGAAAAGTAAATAAATCGATAAACAAACTTGATGATGATGATGATGATGATAAAATAAATGTGGTGATGATTACTGCCAATTTATTACTACCAACCGCCATCTTAACCATCATTATTAACGTGTAATCAGATTATGTCAGTCACAAGACAAATAGCAGATTCCCTCCATTATCGACCTAAAATAAACCTTTTATTTCACGAAATCGTAGAATAACCTCTTGATATGTCGTCTACCTGAATTAGAGAAGCAAATCTTTCATCTTAACATTATTTATTATTTATACATCTTTCAGTGTTGTACCACATATCACTATCACCCGAGTTCCAATCTCGGCGTGGGCATATCTGAAGGGTGTTTCATCATTGACTTCGTCTCATTACCATTTATCCCACCATGTGCACAAAATTGGCCGTAAAACACCAATCAATCATCATCAACATTAGATAATATCTAATTCTTTTTATACCAACTTCCTCATTTAACAATATAAACCGTGCCATACCTAAACGTCAACGAGCGATAAATCATCAAATTTAGATATATTTTTTACTAGAATAATTGTTAAGAATCAGCCATTTTCGGAATGTGTGAATCTGTGGCCAGAATTTATATCCGTAAGATTCTGACCAAACTTATTATCTATCACCAGGACATTAATATGATGACGTATATAGTTATGGTGATCATTATTTCTATATTAGTCATATTTATATTTTCCAGATGGTTTAAGGAAAGTTTATATTCATCAGATGAAGATAAAATGAACGACGCCATAGACAACATACGCTTTTATTTCGCTCACGTGATGAATGGAGTGAGTACATACAATCTTTACTGTATTAAAATAAGATAATTATGATAATTTGTTATCATAACCTTAGATCATCAAGATAAACAGATGGCAATCACAAAGGATGGTGTTTAATCATTTTAGAGAAACAGTACCCCCCCCTCTCATAAAAATATTATATGATGCTATTATAATACTTGTTGATGGCTACTATGATTAGAGATCCTAAACAAGTGATAGAACCTAGCCCCCCCCCTCCTTCCTGTTGGTAATATATATATATATATATATATATATATATATATATATATATTTATTATTATTATAACTACCTCCGGTAATATGATACAAGTACATCAGTTTTATATTCACTGTTTTGTGTCATATGTTGTTATGCGTGTGTGCGTGCGTCCGTGCATGTGCGTGTGTGTGTGTGTGTGTGTGTAGGGGGAGTTCACCGTAGTTCGACTGTTATAAGTGTTTTATGACTATAGGTACAATTTTATTTATATTTTACCATCAACAAACTTCTCTCAGTCTACCGACAATTATTAATATAATACACGAAGTCACTCACTACACAGTGATGAGTGATAAATATATTTAAAACATTAATCATTAGCTGATTACTCTTTGAACACTTTACCAATAAATCTCTCTCTCTCTCTCTCTCTCTCTCTCTCTGTCTGTTTATCTGTCTGTCTGTTTGTCTATGTATGTCTGTCTGTCTCTTCTCTCTCTCTCTCTCTCTCTCTGTGTGTGTGTGTGTGCGTGTGTGTCCTTCCTTCCTTCTCTGTCTGTCTGTCTGTCTGTCATTGTTTCTTCTTTCAGTGTGTGTGTGTGTGTGTGTGTGTGTGTGTGTGTGTGTGTGTCATGACCTCCCCCCTCTTTATTTCTCATCCTGTTTTATACCATTATCATTCCAGGTTGACATGAGATACAGAAGTATTGATGATCCGGATTATATGATCCATGTCACACTTGGTGGCTATTACATAGCAGCTGTAAGACATTAAACAATTGTGTATTGGTGTGTACGCGTTCGTGCGTATTCGCGTGTGTATACGTAATATAATAATAATATTTATCATCATCATCATCATCATCAGTAGTAGTGGTAGTAGTAGCAGTAGTAATAGTAGTAGTAGTAGTAGTAGTAGTAGCAGCAGCAGCAGCAGCAGAACAGGTAATATTAAAGTATTAACTATTAATTATTATCCCGTGTCTATAAAAATATATATGTTGACGTTTTACGGTTATTGTTCTACATAAAGTAGACTAAATGGGTCAAGGAACCTCCAAAGGTAATGAGGCGAAGTGAAAGATGAAACATCCTTCTCACTTAACTTGACCGCTACAGATGCTATAGATCTGTTGTCATGGAAGCACCCAGTCCGCGTCTATAAATCAATTGAGATCAATAAAACTAATTTCAGAAATTATTCAGTCATCTTGACTTCTATAGGGAAATATACTATAATTTAATTCACATAAGCTGAGTCTACAGCAGTCCAATGATATAAGCACTAAAATTCTACTGGTTGGGAGTTCGAATCCAGATGACAGCTGTCGATGGTGTTTATGGGATTTATTTGCCTAAGCCGACGCCCATCTATCATATGTCTCATGTGTAACTGAAGCTAAACAACTCAACTAAATATAAAATAGAACAGTCGCTAATTTTGGAGGAAATTTTTTTTATTGGTTTTAGTGCCAGTAAAAAAATGTGCTAAAATTACTAATATTGAAAATCAATTGTTACTATAATACTAAATAATTACTTTTAAGATATTTATAACTGAACTAAAATAATATTTCATCATAATATAGTTTTTATTTTATATTTTAATGATATCCGACATTCTGCTGTAAGTCGTCGTCACATTTGATTCATAATTTGATTAACGTCTAAAAATATTTTATCGGATTTATAGGAAACAAAATTAATTTAAAACAAACGAAATGAATCAGTTTTTAAACTATATCGACCCTTGTGATCCAGACTATCATAAGATCAATACTATCCATTAAAGCCGCCACTCGTGGCATCACAGAGTTAATGGGGAGGGGGGGTGTTACACCTGATATATTAGAGATAATTGATGTTCTCATCCCAATCTTCTATCTATTCATACAGACACAAGGAGCGGCACCATTTACCCAACAACATCTTACTCCAGGTAAACCTCGTGGACAAATAGATACCTACTCAGCCATCAATACTTTAGTTGAATGGTTAGATGATAATAAAGATGTATTACCTCTTCACGACCAAGCTACTCTCTACACCAGGTATAATAAATGGGGAGGGGGGGGAATGGGGGGGCGATGTAGGTAGCATCGACTAGGTTATCCGGAATTTTGTTAACCGGAAACATCTCTGGAGTTAAAATTGACTTTTATAACAGACTAATAAAGAAAGGATGATTTATGATGATTAACTGTCAAATCAATCATAATTGTTTATTAATTGATATAATTAATGTAAACAATAGTTCTGTCGTTCAGAAGATTCCGATAATTATTGATTTATTAATTCATATAGACACCTATTATATTGATGATGTATACATTTAATATAGATGATACAGAGAGAGAAAGAGAGATAAAGATAGTTACGGGTTAAATGATAAAATTAACATAAATGATGCACGTACACACAGGTAAATTAAGATGTATCCATATCAAAGCTCTATTTGTACTCAGAAACATTCACAACCGTAAAATTAGTGTCAATAAAACGGGACAGTTTATATTTATTAAACTGTAACAAATAAAAATGTAGCCTTTTTTACTGTTTTGATCTGTCGTTAGCAAACAAACAAACAAACAAACAAACAAACAAACAAACAAACCTTAAATAAGGACAACTTTTATAACAAAGTGTTCATTATCTCAGATGTAAACAATATACACTAACATTTATTGTTAGAGAGATTGATGTATTAAAACAATAAATATATAAACAACCAACAGTTATCACTAATCGAAGACGTCAATCATACTATTTATAATAGATTAATAATTCATATTTTTCTCTCCTTTCTATAAACAGTGATTACCTGATCAGCAAATATTCCGGAAACAGAATTCTAGGTGAGATTGACTTAATTACGATTAGATACAACAATTATAATAAAGGGATCATTTTCTTAAAAAAACATCTTCTGTGTTAACTTAATTAAAACATGATATATAGTAATTGTTTTAAAATGCCAATCATTTATCCTTTTTATTAGCATAATTTATATATATATATATATATATATATATATATGATATAATGGTACACTATTTTAAGATAGTTCTCCAACATACTAACTGTTGATCATGTTTCATTCATCACAGGTTTGGCCAACATTCATGGTATGTGTACCCGATATGGTGTCTCCCTTAACAGAGATGCTGGTCTATACAGCGCTACACAAACTGGAGCCCATGAAATGGGGCATAAGTAAGGCAATCACCCCCCTCCCGTATGTTAGAAACCTTTTTGTTTTGGTACTGTGCACTAAACAATCTCTGATACTCTCTCTCTCTCTCTCTCTCTCTCTCTCTCTCTCTCTCTCTCTCTCTCTCTCTCTCTCTCTCTCTTCTGTGTGTGTGTGTGTAGAGAGAGAGAGAGAGAGACACGTCCATTTGGTTCTCTGAATATCACACATTACTCAATTCTGTTCGTAAAATGTAACTAGTAATACAAAAGTGACAATACACATATCAGAAGTATATATTTAAATAATAGCTTATGGCGTTTTTAAGTATTCCTAATAGAACTGGTACATCTGAAATGTTTTTAATCTTCTAGATATTCCATTATTTGTTAAATTATTAAGTAATTATATTAACGGTTTTAAAAGTCGTATTTCTAATTGTATGAGCCAGAAATTAATCACAAATGTATTCATATATTCAGATCAGAAGAAGACGAATAATGGTTGAATATCTAGAATATTGTATTTTTATTTACTTTAGCAGTCTGAATGTTAGTTATTAATGTGGCATATTATCGTTTGTATAATGTTATAAATTGTTTTGTATATATATATATATATATATATGTATATATATATATATATATATTATATATATATATATATATATATATATATATATATATGAATAAACACTATCTATCTATCTATCTATCTATCTATCTATCTATCCATCTATTTCCCTCTCTATCTATCTATCTATCTACCTATCTATCTATCTATCTATCTATCTATCTATCTATCTATCTATCTATCTATCTGTCTATCTATCTAATCCCCCTATCTATCTATCTATCTATCTATCTATCTATCTATCTATCTATCTATCTATCTATCTATCTATCTATCTATCTATCCCCTTATCTATCTAATATCTATCTATCTATCTATCTATCTATCTATCTATCTATCTATCTATCTATCTATCCCCTTCATTTATCTATCTATATATCTATCTGTTATCTATCTAATCCTATCTATCTATCTATCTATCTGTCTATCTATCTAATCCCCCTATCTATTATTTATCTATCTATCTATCTATCTATCTTCCCCTATCTATCTATCTATCTATCTATCTATCTATCTATCTATCTATCTATCTATCTATCTATCTATCTATCTATCTATCTAATCCTCCCTATCTATCTATCTATTATCTATCTATCTATCTGTCTATCTATCTAATCTCCCTTTCTATCTACCTACCAACCAATCTATCTATCATTTATATATCTATCCATTTATCTACTTATCTATCTATAATAATATTATTTATATCATCAGTTTGGGAGCATACCATGACGGAGATGGTAATGATTGTCGTTCTCAAGATCAATATATAATGGCTACAAATCCCGTTCCTTTGACAGACAGCACATTTAAAAACGCCTTTAACTTCTCTCCTTGTTCGATAAAAGCGATCAAGAATCAGATAAACACATTAAACAAGTACGTACAATGTTATTAATATTATTATTATTATTATTATTATTATTATTATTATTATTAAGGGTATCTAAAAAGACCAATTTTATTCAGCCAAATATTAAATTAATAATTAAACATCGTCATACATCTCACCCCCCCCCCTTCTACAGACACCTTTACAGTATTTACCAGATGATGGTTAGTCAATAAATAAACAGAACCTTCATCAAATTAACGTGTTTTGTTTACAAAACAGAACTGGAGTTATCGATTAATTATAATTTTGTTATTTATTTGTAGAGATAATAACAATTGTTTACTGGATGAAACCATAATCGATATAAACATAACGGAATTATTGGGCAAGTTACCTGGAGAGAAATACACACCTGATGAACAATGTCGAATTATCTTTGGCGAGGAGTCATTCTTCTGTGGTGTAAGTGTTTATAATATAATTATCACGTAAAGGAAGATTTCTGACGGTGATTAAAATCGTATATTTGATTGACTATAAAACTACATGACCAGATGAAACACTTCAGAAACGGGAGTAATACCGAGACTCGATCCAAGAACTTGGAGGTTTAAAGCACAATGCACTACTTACTGTGCCACTGAGGTGTACCAAATATTAGCCAAAAAATCTCTCTTAGCCAGTCATGTTCATATAAAAGTCAAGTAGAGATATATGCGTCCGCACGTGCGGGTATATGCTTGCGCAATGAGTCGTATTCTCATATCAGTTATATATATATATATATATATATATATATATATATCAGTCTATATCGTTAACTAATATGATCACTTGTCATTGTTTAATATGATAACTTGGCATTGTTGTTTTGTTATCAATCTTATTTACAATATTATGATAATCATATTTTTGTGGAGTTTATTTCATTTTATTTTGAGCAAACAATTTCATTAACTAGCAATTCATCTTCTGCTATATTTCTTCACTACATGATGTAATATAAACATTTAAGTTTGTCACAAACAAGACAGATTATCATTATAATACTAAATAAAGAATTTTCATTTATATTTAACCAGGGAGCGACGGAGGAGAAGGTTATATGTCGTTCTATGGAATGTTTTGATACAGAACTGAGATATTGTAGAACTTCGGCTGAGTTGAGGGCAGTAATTGGGACGAGTTGTGGTAACAAAAAGGTCGGTGTATTAATAATAAGTATTGGATGAATTATATTAATCGAAAACTGATACTTATTAATTATATTTTTATAGACAGAAATATGGCACTAGCTTTATAAATAGGAAAAATACTATAAATTAAACAAAAAAACTTGTGAGGGTAAAATCAGAACAGAGAACTAACACTTTGAAAATAAAGAATAGTAAATGTTTCATCAACAAATCTTTCTTTATTGTTTCAAAAAGAGAAGACCATAATGCTCTTGGTGTATCTATAAAATATTTAATGTCATATATCGTCTTATGTATCAGTTTATTATATTTATATCATATTGATCTTATTCTTTTTATCACAGTACAGAAACATTAATATTTTTAAAGTTCCTCTTAGCTGTGTCTAATCGTCGTTGTTTTTTGTTACAAATCTTTTGGTTGTCCTTATTTTCGCTCAGTTTACACACACACACACACACACTCTCTCTCTCTCTCTCTCTCTCTGTGTGTGTGTATAATGTAAAATCTATATTGTTGTCCTTTTATTTGGTCTGGCGAAACGACCTATTAATTCATACAATGCTGCTTGATGGATTTATACTCCTGGAGTCGTTTGTTACTCCGACAGGTATCTCCATGGGTATTAAGCTGCGGACAGAGTTTTTTCCCATATTATGAGTAATTAGGTTACACTGATATAGGAAATTTGTTAAATGTATAGCTATTATAATCCCGACGTGTCATTCGCAGTATCGGAGATCTGCCTGAAATCCGCTGTTCTCGACCATAGGTCAAATAGATCAAGTGGATAGGCGCTTTAATTTAGATCCCACCACACCTAACTGCATATACTTAGGGACGCTAAATTAAGCGTGAATGAACGTTCCCTTAGTGATGAACGGAAACGTATGAGGGTTAGCTGTTAGGTTCGAGTAAATCGTAGTATTTACTCAGGTTTGAGACGATATTTCGTTCTAGTCCAGTAATAATCCATTGTGCGGTATTGCTACTTTGTTTTTATTTTAGTTTAATCGCTTTAGTGAGTCCATACTGTGTTAGTGTACATTCTTTTTGTTGTGGACAAACTGTAATGTTTGTTAACACGCTGAGGCTATATATAGGGCTTGAATTTTCACTTAGGTTAGAGAAGAACTTCGACGCCAGACCAGTCGGACGTGTATTGATACACGGTTCATATAGGTAGGATTTATTCAGCCATTCGAACCCAGAATAAAGCTGAGGTCAGCATCTGAGGTGTCGAAATGCTTTATATACAGGTTTCTTTTGGACCACAGAAAATTACTGTTGAATGTAAACTGTGGTGTCAAAATAGTTTATGATATGTATGTAGCAAGTCACCATTGAACCACACGCACGTGTTGTTTGTTGCGAGCTGTGGTATCAAATGGTATGTTTTTACGTGCTTCCGCTTTTTGTACGTAGCCTGCATGTAGCCGCTTTCCTGTGGGCGTGACATATTTGTCGCGTACGAAAAGCGAATTAGCTGGTTCCCACAGGCTGATGAGTAGACCAGACACATGCTTAGGTATACGCACACATTTATCAATATGTGGAGGTATTGAACATTTAATATTTAGATTAATGTATGTATAGTTGTATTTAGATTTATGGAGGTAGGTTTCGAAGGATGTTTAGATATGTTGATGCTCTGTGCCTGTTGCCTCTTACTATGTACCCTAAACACACACACACACTCTCCTCTCTCTCTCTCTCTCTCTCTCTGTGTGTGTGTGTGTGTCTTGTCTTGTTGAAGTTTGGGGTAGGAACCCCCTGGCTGTCGCCTATTGGGCACAGCCACCTGGTGTTGGCTACTGCCATTGTGTGTGTGTGTGTGTGTGTATTTAAATACCTAATTTAATTTAATTATCAGGATAATACAAGAAACACTTATTTCCATTCTACTATAAATTTCCCATCAATTTAACACCCCAACAATTTAACACCCCAACAATTTAACACCCCAACAATTTAACACCCCAACAATTTCACACCCCAACAATTTCACACCCCAACAATTTCACACCCAAACAGTTTCACACCCAAACAGTTTCACACCCAAACAAGTTTCACACCCAAACAATTTCACACCCAAACAATTTCACACCCAAACAATTTCACACCCAAACAATTTCACACCCAAACAATTTCACACCCAAACAATTTCACACCAACAATTTCACACTGCACTGGGGATATATATAGCTTACTGGACGTATTATAAGATACTGTGTTCACTCACAATATCAACAAATGACTTGTATATACTAAATTTCATTATTTATTTTCTTTATTCTTCTAGTGGTGTGATAATGGTGACTGTGTATACAACATCAATGCTCGTTCTATGCCAGGTAAACATATCTACTTTATCACTCAACCAACATTAAGTTAACGAATGATTTATTATTGGACAGCGAAGGGGGGAGTATCGTTTAATATCCAGGATGTTGAGTTTGTGTAATTCTCTATACGATCCAGATTATTGTTTCTATGGAGACTATTCTGGTCCATATAAGAATGGTCTTAGCTGTTATATTATCGGGACACAGAAACCATGGCATTGTTATAATGATTACTACCTGGATGATTGTTGTGAAACCTGCGGCAATATTAAAGATCCAACTCGACCAGGTATGATGTGATGGTTTATTCCTCTCTCTCTCTCTCTCTCTCTCTCTCTCTCTCTCTCTCTCTCTCTGTGTGTGTGTGTGTGTGTGTGTGTGTGTGTGTGTGTGTGTGTGATGATGCACAAACATCCCTTATCATATGAAAATTAGTGTTTACACAAATTAATTAGAATATTAATAAAATAACAATTATGACTACATTTTGAGGTTTTAAGGATTAATAAGAACGGTATAAACAATTAAATAATTTTACACTTTATTTACAGAATGTCCTTATGGAGATAAAGATGAAACTTGTGTTGATATTAATCCCGAGATGGACTGCTGGGATCCAGAAATAAACACGCGATGTTGTCATAGCTGCGAATCGTTTATCATTAAGCCAGGTAAACAAACAACAAATTATAGTGTCATTATGTAAACTGTAAACATTTACGTATTACAGAATACTAAGTTTTATTTATGTTAAATGTTTTGTGACTTTCAGATAATTATTTAGTTCATTATCATATATATATATCCCGGAGTTTATACCTCACCTTTTATATATTGTTTATATGTTTTCAGAAACGTGTGTTGATGAAGCCTCGTGGTGCCCAGAGTATATCAAATCCGGAAGTTCCTGTTACTACGATATGGGCAAAACTTGCTGCGCGTCGTGTAAACAATTTGAAACAGGAATAGAAGGTAATTGAATATTTTGATTATAGTAAAAATAATAATATACGTGTATTTTATAGCAAAGTTGATAGCTGTAAATGGGTGGATGGGTTTGTGATAGTTTAATAATAATAATAATAATAATAATAATGTAATTTATTAAAGCACCCTTATCAGGGGGAATTATTCAATGACATCGCATTTAAAATTACACAATATTGTACAGTATAGATCTATATCCAGATATATGAAAAGAGCTGCGTTACCTATGTCGAAGTCATAAATTAGAAACGTATTTGCGCGTGATAAAATTCACACACACACAAACACACACACACACACACACACACACACACTGATGCCGCGTTGATTCATAGATGTATCAACTTACCAGGCCGTATCCCCCTATCCATGTGGCCTCCATGCGGAGGCAGGAGGCGGTCGTGAGATTATCATACGGATTCACGGGCGCCGCGACCTCTAAGACTTTGTTTAGCAAGAAGTTATGCAAATTTGAAAAATATCTTAAGCCCGTAGACATACCGTATGTGGCATTGCACAATCCCCGCACGGGCACCGCGCGGATGCCGCGTGCTGATCGTGCTGAAAACGCAAGATTTTAGGTGGACATTGGGGCCAAACAAATCGAACCGAGATTGTAAGCTTTTGAGACAATCGCACGGCCGTCGTACTTCTATCGTAACGTTACCGCTCGCTGTTTGTGCAGTAACCGTGAAATCGCGTGGATATTGAGCAGCCATCCCGCGGCAACCCCATAACAGCCGCACCATGGCCGTGGAACCACCTTGAGATGGGCCAAACATTTTTCAGGTGGGTATATATTTGTAATCTCCTGCAGTTCCTTATCAAACGCCGGATGGCGGCTGCACGATCACTGCACCAATCTCCGCGCAACTCTGCACGTAAGCCGCACCGGCTCCGTACGATTTCCATGCGGAACCTGCGGAGACTACACGGCAACTGCACTGAAATTGCACATTTTCTGTACAATCTCCGCACAATCTCCGCGCAGCCTCTGTACGGCTGTGCCCCGGTCTGCCCCCGAGGGCCCGTACGAGAAATTGCACGAATACATACGCTGTAGTCCGCAGCCATCTACGGTGCTTAAAACATCATACGAAATATCGTAGAGCCATTTATCGGACAGCTGCTGGGACAGCTGTGAAGTGTATTAATTTGTTATACCATTTTAACTTGGAACTTTACAAGTACACGGTTGATGTTAATTGAAAGAATGAAAATATTCTGAAAATCCAGTAAGCAAGATAATGAATTACTGATCAGTACTAACACCATAATCAGAGTTATTAGGGTGGTTCTAAAACTGTATGTATTATATCATCCACGAGACTTGAGTTAATAATTCTGATTAGCTCATACCTAATTATTATATAATTATTACATTTAATTCCTAACTAATGTTGTCTTTCTACGTATGACAAAAAACATCTTGTATATGTATATGACTTTATTGTGTTATACAAGACTAAATTTTATTATTACATTTGTCTATTCATACAATATATATATATATAATATAATAGTACTTGACTTGACTAATGCAGCGTCGTACACAGATATATATCATCAATATTACACACGCGCGCGGGTACGCACGCATCCGCTCACAAACAAAAACACACACACACATAACAGATATATACGAACTACATGAGGTTATATATGTTTTAAACAAATCCAGTCAATCATAATTAATTTTAGAAGTTAATTTTTTGCTTACATAATTTTTTGTTTCTTTATTAAATATTTTATTACAGTCAATATTTTTTGTTACCAACAAGAACAAAACTTGAAAATAATTAATTAATTTATACTAGCATGGTAGATGGGATTTATGATCTAAACTATATATATATATTTTTTTATTTTTTTATTTTTATAGTTATTTTATAATGTATATAAACGACTGTTCCCTGTGAAATGTCTTAGTATTTTATATTGCATGTTATTTATCAATTAACAATACCTTTTGGGTTGTTAATTATTTATAACATATTAATGACAGTATGCTTCTTGTCAACATTAAATAATACAAATTATTGTGTGTGTGTGTGTGTGTGTGTGTGTGTGTGCGTGTGTGTGTGTGTGCGTGTGTGTGTGTGGTGTGTGTGTGATTATATATAATTGGTGTCGTGTGATGCTTTAAACATTGCTATTGTTTTTATAATTAAGTATATTTAAGTTTGCATGTTTTCTTGTTAAGGATGTACTTACGGTGACAAAGCATCTTGGTGTCAGAATTATATTGTAAAAGGAAGCTCGTGTTATCGTGGCTATGACCTTGACTGTTGTGCCACTTGTTATCGCTTCTATACTGGAATACCTGGTTAGCTTGATATTAACTGTGAAATACAACTATAACTAGTATAACGTCTCTCTCTCTCTCTCTCTCTCTCTCTCTCTCTCTCTCTCTCTCTCTCTCTCTACACGCACGCACACGCATGCATACACACACACACAACACACACACATACACACACACACACGCAAACACAACAAATGCATCAACACACATGCAAACACATCAGTTATTGTTGGGTGAAACATCCTTTTTAATTGATATATTATCTGCTCAGGTTGTGAGTTTGGTGATAGAGAAGGTTGTGACGGTTACGTGACAGCTAGAGATTGTTACACGCAAGATACTGTCTGTTGTGACACTTGTCGTGGATTAGTCATATCTGACAACGGTAAGTTATATAAACCGAGTTTATTTGTTTATATAAGAAACGCAATTGTATTTGCCATAAATACCCCCAACGACGTTTGAAAGCTATACATGACAGTATAAGATCATTATAATAATTAATATACCTATTTTTCTCTCATCTTCTCTAGCCTACTGTCGTTATGGTGACAAAGAAGAGTACTGTCTCGGCATCCATCCCTCAGAATGTTACTCAAAATCCGAAATTTGTTGTTTCCAGTGTCCTCTTTATGCAACAGGAATAGAAGGTAACTATCTCTTTGTCGCACCATTACGGTGTTCACTCCTTTCTGGATTTAATCCCAAGAGGAACCATCCAGATGACATAATCGCAGTTTGTAATTATCTGTGGCAGTGTCTTCTCTCTGATATCACACCTGACGTGGAACATCATAATATTTTACACTTCACTCTTGTCTGGATTATTGTCTTCAATATAAATATTATGTATCTGACGGCCTGGAAAATTTTAGTTTATGAATTATAACTCGGTAACATTGAATTAAAAGTGGAGAAAAAGGGTATTGATTTGTGTAGCATCTTCACACACCTTCTATAACTGCAGGTTGTGAGTATGGAGACCGTATCCAAGGATGCACTCAGAGTGACTGTTCAGATCCGGGACGAATGTTTGATTGTTGCGACACATGTCAGCAGATCCGTACTACTCCAGGCAAGTGATAAATCATCTTCTGGATACGTGTTTTATATACATTTAGTTTACGTGCCAGATTTCATTATCTAAACAATGTTGTTGTAGAACAGGAGCTAACGAGGCAGCCTTCTGTTTTGTTAAATGGCGCTAGAATCCGAATGTGATATGAAATTAATAAAATGTGATCCTCTCCAGATCCTTGGTGCGTAGACGAAGCTAGTTGGTGTACGGACTTACATCCGTCGTATTGTTACGGGCAGGCGAAAGACGTATGTTGTCAAAGATGTGCCTCACAATACACGGGGAAATCAGGTGTGTGCGTGTGCGTGTGTGCGTGTGCGTGCGTGTGTTTCGGGTTTGTCTAGGTGTGATCCTGCATGTTGTGGTTTGTTATAAAAACCGACAAATAATACTGTTAACGTAATACTCTAATCAATATACATTTCAATGTTTCTATAAATTACGCGATTATTAAAATAATGGCAGGTAGGTGGAGTTAAGAATCAGTCTGACACAGAAATATATGACAGTAAAGAAACAATTAATATAAACAATCTGATGTTTTTAATGTAGACAAATGTGGACTAACATTTGAAATGTCCTCTTCAAGGATGTGAGTATGGAGATCGACATGTTTGGTGTGAGGCCATTTATTGTCAGTCCCCAGCACTAAGACAGGAATGTTGTGAATCGTGTAGCAGTGACCCATCTCCACCCACAACAGCAATGAAAACAACAACAACAACGATGATGACGACAACAACAACAACAACAGCACCAACTACTAGTACTACTACTACTACAACTAGTGAGTATGTGAGAAGTGTTTAAAAAAAGATTAAATCTTCACCGCTCTCTGAGTGAATAACAATCAAAATATTAATATTCATAACTAAATAATTACGATATTTGAAATTCTGGAATTAGGACGGGGGTGGTGGGGGTGGTGGTGCCTTATTATTAAATATAATATATAAAGATATATTTATCTATTATGTTAGCATCTAATTATGATTGTTTTAAAAACCATCCTATTGTTTTGTTATCTATTATATGATTATCTTGATCTAAATGGATTATATCAATTCTGTCGACAATACGATTGCTCTCATCAATAACTAATATCGATAGTTCATATTTCCTGTTGGGTTTAAATATAAATCTTGTTTGGAGTATCATTGTACAATACCTTTAAATAACTGCTGATAGTAATGAAGGGTACTTTGTTAAATCTACGTTTTTACTATTATTGCTATTAATTAAGGTGAAACAAAAGATGATGAGCCCTTCAGACATGGGTTAATTGACTGGGGTTTTTGTCCGAAGTCCTAAAGCCCCGTAACAAACCACATTATCAGCTGTGCCACAGAGACACTCCTTATAATAATCCCATAAATGGATTGGTGAATGAGAACTTATCACCCAATCCGAGTTATCAGTTACTCAACGAATGAGTCATCAATACTTGGTAAATATGTCAGTATGTTGTACACGCTATATATTTCTATCTTGTATCCGACTGTGATCCAGATGTCAAAGTGGTACACATGTCTGACAAAGCCACTGAGTACACCACATAGTGTTGCTCTGGTGATGATGCAATGTGAGATCTGTATCAGTTGGGGAAATATGGATATTAACAATCTATCAGTCATTTATTGTATGACTCCATCCACTAAATAAATTTGATTCTTTTTGTTAATTCACATCTATTGCGCATGTTTTATTTATTGTAACTAGAAATCATATTTTGTGTAAAAAATACCTCCACTACAAGATGTTACAAGACAAGACATTAGCTCTCAACACTGACAAGCAAAAGCACGAATGTTTCAATCAGAGCAAGGACCATGTTACTCTACTCCTGGGCACAAACCAGACAGGAAATCACACATTGTTTTCATTACAAAAGCAGATACACAGACTAATATATTTTCTTGGACGTTTATATGTGAACGTACACCCATGAACGTTCACTTATTGGTCTATATATTTGCTACCTTCATCTAAATAACATGCGCTATTTCAAACACTGGTGTATTTCAAAACAAACACCGAGGTAAGTTTATGTTTAAGTCAACAAATGATGAAATAATTACTGGGAACATTTGTCAAATAAACAGTTGGATGTAATCTTCAAGAATGGTGCAAAACGAGGTGAATACATGGACTCCTAGTTTTCGCCCACCGTGAAAGTGCTCGTTTCGCGGTCCACCTATAACGCGGTCCACAGCTCGCGGACCCCAACATCCGTGTTATAACGGGGCCTACTGTACTTACAAATCTATGCTGTCAAAGAGTGCATCATGTTTGGTAATGTGGTTGGTGTGTAAATAATTTGTTATCTTTAGCATTGATCTCACTTTAGTGATGTTCTCACTTGATCGGAAATTTAGA
Source organism: Paralvinella palmiformis (assembly GCA_025642065.1). Lineage (NCBI taxonomy): Eukaryota > Metazoa > Annelida > Polychaeta > Terebellida > Alvinellidae > Paralvinella > Paralvinella palmiformis. The sequence continues at coordinate 604,780 of JAODUP010000275.1, forward strand.
TGATCATTTTGAAAGATTTCATTGTTGGATTCAGAATTCGGTGCAGCTTACTATCAATAGCGCCATGCAAGTGGCATATATTTTAATGGGTGTATTTTGCCACAGGGACATTTAATATACATTGTGTCATCTATTAACAGCTCCACCAAGCCAGATCTGTAAACTCCGTGATGCTTCGTGGTGTAGTGACTCTCGGTACAGAGTGTGGCCGAGAGATTGTATCTACTACTCAGAAGATGGTGCCTGCTGTAACCTGTGTCAGCAGTACTACAGCGGAGGTAAAACTCTCACAAAATATTAATATACAGTGAAATCTTATCTCAAAAACGACAACAAGGTGGTCCCTCCACAAATGTGTGTCATGATGAATACTGCGCTAAATAACCATTTGTGTTTTGTTCTTATTCTGTACATACTTTTAAAGGAACCATATAGTAATTTCTTTACTTTACCATTGAATAATCCAGTGTAACAATCTTCCAGGCTTGACCCTGCCGAGATATCCGAGGTCAAACTTTTTGTGATTCTTATAGCAACATCCTCCTCTAAATCACTATCTTGTTGTTGAATAATATCTAGCTTCAGAAAGAATGGTCGAAATTATTTGCCAGATCTGAATTCACCTTTTTGACTTTAATAAATTACCTGATAATATATTTTACTATAATTTATTGTCACTTAGGTTTGTCCTCGGGATATTATACAATACAATCAGTGTGTGCGCGCGTGTGGATCTGTTTTAGGATACGTATTACGATGGTGTGACTATTAATATATAATTTTACATTTCAGATCCAAACTGTCCATTTGGTGACCAAGTTAACTGGTGTCCAGGTTATATATTCTCACCTGATGATTGTTATCAAGATATTTCCGATATCTGTTGTCAAACTTGCAAGGATGTCTCCTAAAATAGACCACACTCAATCAATGTTGAGGGACGGTCCGATAAATCAAAATTCATTTGTAATGCTGCAACCACCAACATAATGGATCATCTTTATTGATACAGTTATCTGTGCCATAAATATTTATATAAACAAAACAACTATTTGTGATGTTTAGATGATTATTGTATATTTTTCCACAAAGTTTCTTCATAAAATTATTTTGTAATCATATGATGTCTTTCGTTACTTAACTTAACTGATTGTATAAGACAAAATTTATAATAGGTTAAGCATTTACATGACGACAATGAAAATAATATATGCTCTATTATAACAATAGTATAAAACATAAATTAATCTAATGTTCATAAACCGTTTAAGTTTATTACAAATCTGAAACAAAGAAATGTACTTTGACAAATCCTGATATGACGGAAAAATTTAATAATTTATTATATTACACCCACACATCAGAGATAGAAATTATATTTTAAAGCATCAATATTCAATTTCATAGCATTCATTAAATATCCCTATAATATCTATGGTTAATACATAATTATTATTGTAACATAAGATATTACTATAACAAGTATTATAAAAATGTGATATCAAATCTTTTGGAAATAATCCAGATATTAAATATTTTACTAATTCACTACTCTAGAATATGTTCTGTATCATTAAGTGGTATATAATGTAACAACCATGGACAATATGATATATCATTAATAAGACTCGTTATGCCTAATTATAGGACATCGGAAGAAATTATATTTTAATTGTAGTGAACACGTTCTTTAAAAATATCACATACATGTAAAATATAGTTGAATAAAAATTACATTATGTTACATTTATAAACAGTTGCTCTAACACAGATCACAGTTTTTTAATCTATAACAACTAGACACTTGATATTACTAGAAACACAAATCTATAATAAGTGTTGTTGTAGTTGGGCCAATTTGCCATCACAGTCATTCACTTCTTCTCGGCATCATCTTTTGATTTCTTTGACTTTGAATATCCAGCCAGAAGATGGATTGCTTTGTTATCGAACACCTCTACAGACTGGTTACTAGGCGACACGGTGGCGGTAATCATAGCCTTGGCAACGGTCTTTGTCGGAACGGTAATCCACGTGGGGAAGGCTGCCTGGACTGGCTTCATGAGGAATCGTGCTGCTGCCTCCCCCCAGCGGGACTCTTGTCTATTACACATCAACAAACTAAACAGAATAAATAGAACTATAATGAAGAGGATTGATAAAAATCATGATTTTGTATTAAAACTAAATTAAAAATCTGATTCTATTCATTTAAATAAATTTGTTTTTCACAATCCATAATATCATTCAAAATGCTTATAAATGTTTGTGTTATAAAATATTAAATAGTCATGACACACCGGATGTTCAGGTATAAAATCTGCCAATAGCTAATTATTATTTAACAAATGAATACGACTACCATAGGATCAAATCTGCAAAAAAACTAATTTAAAATATATCAAAATCAATTTTTTATTGTGTTTTAAATCACAACCAAACTTTTTTAAATCATGAATAAAATCAATTTAAAAAAATCAAAACCATTGATTTCTTAGAGTGATTTAATTCAATGATTTCACTTATTCCATATTACAGGGAATGTGAAATATGGTAGTTTGCCTGCCAGCAAAAACCGACTTGCATCTTTCAATCCTATCACATGAATGGAGAGAGATTTGTAGCAAGCTGCCAGATTATAGAACTAAACGTTTGGTGACAACATCTTTGCCACGGCTGAACAAAACAAGTTATATAAACTATGAACATCACTGGAGATAGTTATATATGTCATATGATACACCAAGTAAACAATGATGACAAATACAACACTAACGCTGGTCTGTAGATGGAAAGCCGATCAAATCCCATGCCTTTTAATTCCTCTTCAACTTCACCCTGAAAAATTTGAATTTCACATTAAAGTTGTGTGACGGAATTTAACCATGTTTAATTTATGTAAGTTTGGTATGTAAGGATTAGTGCAATACATGTGGTACTAGTCCCTAAAAAAAGGAAAAGGAGAACCATCTGAATGCATAAATTAATAAGATAATTGAGAAGAAATATACCATAAACCAATGAAATTAAACTTTTCATGCATAGATAATTTAAATTCTGGGTGATGGAATCTGTGGGATGTTTCATCCATTAAAAAAAGACTGCAACTGGATGATTGCGTTTGTCTGTCGAATATCCCACTGACCACAAGACCTAGATATGATGAGTACTGAGGCTATAAACAGCTATCATTCTCACAAACACTCAAAATGAAAATTTTGATTACATTACTGAATGAAGGATAATACAGAATTAAAGTATTTAGCTGGCACAGTTAAGTACATGTTTAGTCAACAATTATATATTTTAATCATTGTGACCATGCATCTTATCAAAATGATAACAGCATGCGCAGTCCTGAAACTTTTAAGCTGGAAAATCTCATCCCATACAGTATATTTGATAGAGAGTGTAAACATATTTGGTCTGACTTCATTGGATAATCCTTGCAATGTAATACGAGTAAAATATTGATTTTCAACTATCAGGTCATATGGCTGTATTACAAGATTTTAATGGTACAATGTCAAAAAAATTATTAGATTAAATAAATAATAATATTGAAGCCCATTACAAGTAAATAAAAGACAACAATGTGATGGGAATGAACAGAAATCCACTGAGATGGTTACTGCAACAGCAACATTTCCAGGTGCCATAATTTTTTATCAATCAATTAAATAGTAATTTATATGCTAGAATTGATACTATAGTGTAATTAATTTCAAACCTACCATTAAAAATGCCAGTTTAATAGGCAAAGTAATAATAATGGCTCAGACAAGTCTCATTATTTGCCTCAGGGTATACAACAAAAAACCACATTTACAACACATTTCTTAAATTATAATAGCTTTACATCCCAATGGTACTTAAACTCCACATACTAAACTATGTACCTAATTACAGGTGTAAAATAAATAAAAACTCATAAATTAATGGTGATACTGGGAGATAACATGGTGTTATCATAGTGAAAATATTTCTCTAATAAACACAAAATAAGACAATACATATCACACTTTAAAAAAAAGATATATATAAATCTGCTCGTCATTTTATCTGTGGACAATAAATATCAGAAACAATGCTTTATTGATATAATATAGTACAACTACATATAATTTGTAGTGGGACATACAAACTTTGTAAAACTATTTATTGTTTTTATGTCATTTATATAAAGTAATATAAAACTATATCTGGAAGATTTCATATTTTCACTTGTCAAGTTGACCATCAAATCATTTAAATGTGCATTTTTATCTCCTTGTTCATAAATTCCAGTTTAAATGCCAAATTGTCATTTTAGTTATGTTTTGTACAGAAATTATCATCATCACAAAAGGGGAATTCTTGCATAGGGCATCGTCTTTAGATATTACATAAGCAAATATAATATTTAAGCAAATATAATATTTAAGCAAATATAATATTTAAACAAATATAATATTTAAACAAGTATGATATTTAAACAAATATGATATTTAAACAAATATAATATTTAAGTCTGCAAGAGTTCATTATGGCCAGCAAAAGTTTCATAATCATATGTCACTGAGGCAACATTAAACGGTTAAAACAATACATTTAATTCGATGAGAAACTAAGACTACACACACACAGCGCAGTACTATTGACAGCATAAAGATATGATAACAAGGCTTTTCCATAAGTGATGCAATCTATGGAAAAGGTCATCTACATTCAAGAAAGGTCATGAATGAATAAGTCTATATGGCATCCACAATATTGTCTAAACCCATAATTTGATCAACAAGAAAAACCCATTTATTTTTAAGGTTCGGGAGTAAATTGGATGCATGAAAGCATGCAGTCTTATAGATACACCTCTATATAGTATATAGTATATGTAACCCGAACATTATGACATATGTAAGTCATAAGATTGTATGTATGGTTCACATCATGATTAGGGTACACCATGACAAATAGGTTTTAGAGAAAATAAATAAATATTACCTTAGTCTTTGGGTAGAGAAGTGAACTATCTTTATTTGCACCTTGAGAAGATACAAGATTAAAGTGTTTACATCCTTCAGACTTGGCTAACTTAGCTGAGTTGACTACATAGTCATGATCTACTTTATAAAAGCCATCCTAAAGGGGGAGAAAAAATTATTTTACATTAACATGGTATGTGTATGGATGCACACACACACACACACACACACACAACAGAGTGAGATAGAAGGGGGTTACTCATCAACTAAAGATTATTTACATATACAGAGCAATATGATGTAAATTGACAAAAGTGTATTGTAATGGAGCAATATTATTAGAAGAGCATACGTTACTATAATCAGAAGATATTATTACCTTTCCAGATTTACCTCTAGTTGTTCCCAAGCAGCAATATCCCACATCAAGACCACTAAATACACTTGAATGGCTTTCTATGTCATCAAAATCTATTACTTTTTGTTCCTGGCATATACAAAAATATATATATATAAACAAACAAAAAGACCATAAAACCATACAATATACCAATATCTTTAAACCCTTCTCTTATATCCAGACATCCCTTAGCATCAGGTTATCTATGACTTACCAGCTTCTGATGAGTATCCTCCTCATATTTCACTTCTCGTCTACCAATGAGGACAACCCGTGAGAAGATCTTGCTATCTATCAACTCCTCAACTAGAACTTTGCCCACTTCTCCAGTATAACCAACGACAAAAGCTGACTTATTCATGCCAGTAAAGTTTTCCTTATTCTCTTCGACCGTTTCAGCGACTCTGAAATGTAACAAGATGATTTGAGAACTTGTTTTATGTCTATTTAGTATCTACAGATGACTGGTAGTTAGTTGGTAGCTTGTTGTTGGAACGGAAATCGGTGATGCCTTCCCACAGCATTTGTCTTGCTATTATTACACGATGTAAACAACTTGTGTAAACAATTATACATAGAACAATGAAAACATTTGGTATATTATTATATTACAGATTCAGGTCTACATCAACAAACTCATTTGGAAATGATAATGTCCCCCCACGTCCTCCCCCCCCAACATCAAAATTATATTTAAGTTAGAATTGCAAGCAGCAATAGTTCCAAATATAGAGCAGCATTATAGAAATTAATTGATCATTTTATGTCGTTAAAAGTATCGTATATATATATATATATATATATATATATATATATATATGATTTTCTGGTATTTAAGAATAGAAAATAAATTTCCATGATCATTTGTTGACATCTGATAGGAATGGGATAACAGAAAGTGAACTCGTTGTGTTATGTAATGTATGGGATCTGTCAAGGGCCCTACTATATCCAATCATAACTGGAATCTCAAACACATCACATCTTGCTTGGGCTTTATTATCACAGAAAGTTAACTCATTACATCATGACAGGGATTTGTTGGAAAAAAAAGCATCTCACCATCACAGGTGAACTGTCAAGGAATGAAGTTAACATTCCATTACATGACAAATTTAGCAATACAGGGGCTGGAAGGGTTCAAAATTAATGCTCGCCCTTTTGTCTGTGGCGAGTACAAAATCGACAGGACTACTAAAATTTCAGGTTGAGTCTTCCTGCGGGTGAGTACAATTATTAGGTTAAAATAATGAAGCAGCTGCTGCAACATGTTATGGCTCAAAAATAGACAATCTGTTTTAGTTATCAATCTGCTGGACATACCTCTATATTAAAATGTTTTTGAACAGCCAATGGGTTGTACACGCTGAGGAAAAATGTGTGGCATTGGGAACAGCGTGATGTATTATCATCTTCATCACACAAAGTTCCATCTATGGTACACCCCTGATCCGGGGTTTTAGTTCTCAATGAATTCATATTGAAACAGAAATGGACCTAAACTGAGGTTCCTCCAGACTTGAGTAGTAAAAACCACTCTTATGGGATCATCTACCAATGACTTGTAGTTTGTTTTCATAAAAATAGACTTTAAGTACATTTATAATGCTACAACATCGGTTAACTTCACACATTATGAAATAAACTATATATATGTGAAACTTTATTTGGCATAGTCAGGACTAATGAATTACTTTAAGGACTAACTAGTATATTTCCAAGTTACTAGTCCTGTGGTAGGCTAGTAATGGATCCTAATTAGCTTCTAACCCTGGCTGGGGTTTGAACCCAAATACAATTGATCTGTGTCCAACTGCACTGCCATTTAGGCACTGAAAGAGTTCCTACACATACCATGAGTAAATAAGCTTTCCGAGGGTCATCTGAAATCGAGAATGAGGAACTGAGCCAGGCTTCATCTGAAGGCTGTTTCATCCTTCACTTTACCTCATTACGTTTGGAGGTCACTCGTTCCATTTAGTCTATTAAAATTAGACTAGAAACATGTTTTAAAACTTCCCAGGATCCCAAAATGACACTAAGGCGTACTGGAGACTATAATTGTACTAACTGAAATTATGTACACTTATTTTTCAGTATATAATACTACAAACTAGAAATATGTTTTTAATTATTATCCATCCAGATTTACAGATATTGCATAATAATTAGATCACAAACATTTGCATTATGTTTAGTAGTGTTCATATTAATGTATGCTTTCTATCTGACTCACTACAGGACAAAAGGTAAATTAAATCAATTGTAATTTGTATACAATAAATAACATAGATTCTTAATATGTTTAAAATCAATGGTGTCTAATCAGCAATGATTCTTATTTTAAATGATGGTGATCAAGAAACCTATTTTTGAGGCCATTCTATGAGGGAAATAGATATGAATGTACACTAAACTGAAATAAAAAATTGGAAATAATGACCTGTTTAGAGTGAAAGTACTCAGAAAGTATGAGTACTTCAGTTTAAAATTCTACAGATACCAAGTACTTCATATCATGAGCAGAGAATATCAGAGTGTATGTACTCAAGTACAGTGAATACAAGGACATAAGTACACTTCAGGGAATCAAATAAGCAAGAATTGTGTGATTTTAATCATTACAGCATAGCAAGAGTTTTGACAGCCGATATATTGTCAAACATATCTCACTTTGTATGTTGTATGGTGATGATTTGGAAGATAAGATAGTTAATTAATGTCTTTATGTTAATAAAGTATCTCCTTGAACATGACACTCTTGATGTATACTTGGCAGGGTTGGCGAGTTTATAACACAATGTCCAAAAACCATGGATTAATCCAGGGTTTATGATGCTATCATGTCATAAAAAGGTTTATGACATAATAGCATCATAAACTATCAAAAGCATATTTTTTATAAATAAATATTGGCATAGCCAACAAATTTGTGACATATTATTTCCGAGATATACCTGAAAAGTAGTTTTTAGAATGGCTTAAATTAGTAATATTATATTGTAATATTAAAAGTAAAATTATTATACAATAAATTAGGGCCTCATTATTAGACTATGTTAATCATACACTAGTATTGTTTGTAGACAAAATCAATTATCTTGATTAATCTGCCATTTTTTTCTAGAGCTTAGGAGACGGTATTAATTTAATAGAACTATTCATTAACTGGATGACAACCAAGACACTGCCCTCTTAGGTTGGTACTGGTGTTTATATGTGGCTGACCATGCATTGACAGTGATAGTGGCTTCACTTAGTGATACTCCATGTGATAAGAGCTCATGATATCTGTTAATCTGATTCTATTAGTCCATCTTATAGCTTTAACATTAAATAATAGTTACACACAGACATGAGGTCAATTCAATTCCGAAATTGATAAATTTGGAATTGGAGCTGAAGTTTGCTACAAAAAAAAATGAAATTCACAAAAAATGTCTTAGAAGCAGAGTCATATTTATTTTACACCCTAAATTTAAATTATTATATATTTAATTAAAAAATATAAAAAAACTGGACACACACAAGTCTAAGGATGCTAACATAATAAATAGTAAATAGTATACATCAATTATTTATATCAAAACTTCTGTTAAAATATATATAGTTTTAAATATCAAAATAATATGAGTTGGATTAGGTTGGTTAGTCACTTAGCAACAAGCCTAGATATAGCTTTATCTTATAACCTTGATTCAGAGTGAACTATAAAGCTCACTGTTGTGGAGGGCTACTAATACTATATATATATATATATATATATATAAAGTGAGGGTTCAGGATATTTATTATAATAATTTTTAATGAGTAAACATCATAGTCCTAACCAATGTCATGTTCACTGCCATTTAAGATTCTTTTCTCTAATATTTTGCAAAGATACACAGACAAACAAACTAACACACAAATATGACACTTTACTGAGAGCTAATATTAGAACTCACATAACACAGGGGAACACTAGTTAGCCACCATAATGTGCTGTCACCGGCGAATGTATTTTTGGCAAACACGCATTCACTTTTATTTACATAGCAACCAACAAGGATATGGATTAATATCTATAGGATTTTATAACAATGACTTCATTTGGGTGTGGGAGTCATCAGTACTACCTGATAATGGTTAATAATGGATATGATGAAGGTACGTAAGTTATAGTTAGATTTTATGAATAGACAAATATATATAGTCTAGACACAGTTACGCTGATGACAAAATCTACTAAACTGATACAATGTTATAGATATCTAGATACAGAAATTGAAAAAGTAACCACCTCAGATCAGTGCCAGGCTCTGGTGGAACAGAGAACACAACTTTACAGTGGATCATGCACTGTTATGTTTGTTCCAAATCCACTCAAGTTAAATCATTCACAAACAGTTTGAAATGTTTTAATTTTACATTGCACACCTACACCATAGAGCTACAAGTAACAAGAGTATATTAATTATATTGTATAACTCTGTGAGTGAACTCCAGTGGTCTAGCAATGAAGCATGTTGCACTTTGTGCTAAAGGGTTGATTCAATCTGACCTCCAAGGATCGTTTCCACAGCGATTAATTACTCAGGTCACAACATTGTCAGTGACCAACCACATTAAATGGCACTGCTGTCTCCACTTAATTAATTTAAAAAAATGGTGGGGGCATTAAAGACCCCCTAAAGACATAATACACTCTGGCAGTGACCACCCTCAGTGTATTTTGGTTCCATCTTTCCATACTGCTGCCCTATGAGTGTTGGGAGAGTAAATATGAATTGCTACTAAAAAAGTGGACCACACTGGAAATAAGTGCTCATACTTTTGTCAAATTTTGTGTGCTAGATTCTATTCCTATTTTCATCAAAATAGATCATGAAACAAAATCAATCAAGCAATCACAAAACCAGGGTTGGGAGAATTTTTACACAGACGTTATTAACACAATTAATTAACAGTTATTAATGTCATGTAAAAACAGGTTTTTTACATTGATTTGTAAAAACTCAATTTAAATAAAATGCAGCTATAAAATGATAACAACATCTACTACAACATGACTGTAATATATACAATATTTAATACAACACTTGAGTCAATACACATTATCAATAACCCAATATCCAGTCTTGTTGACCCCTTCACTAACTACTTAACTATATCTAGTATGTGGGTAATTACTACTTGTATATACCGTAGATAATCCACTACTCTCAGAATAACCCTCTATCCAATGTTGACACATACATCTGTTGTGATGTTGTTAAGATGTGACTTCATAACCCAGGTGATATATCATAGTTTTAAAATGTGACTTCATTTTGCCTCAGTATAGAAAGCCAGTCTGAATTTAATTTGAAGCAGTGTTACACTTTCTCATGATCATAGTGTTATATCACATTGATACATAGAAAATTATAGAAAATATTGAACTAATACTGTGATTATTATTTGATATCCAGCCTTTAGTAATGTATAAAGGTGGAAGGCCACATAATTCCATATGGGAATTGTTTTTACATGTTGCCATTGGAAATAAGAAATGTGCAAAAAGTGTGATCATCAGCAAGCTAATAATGGTGCCAGAATGCAAGTCCACTACACAAAATGTTCAATGGATTTAGTTTCATCAGCATCAATAGGGGATTTGCACAACGGTCTGACCAAGTTTTCTTGACCCATGACAACACTCAGCTGCATCCAAGCTAACAGCAAGCACTCTGCACTGAAGAAGCAAGAAGTTTTTGTTTATGTCGGCAATATTTTCTAATATATCTAAAGTTTGTGCCTTCTGAAATGTTTTATATCTGGACTTTATTGAAAGATCATAAAATTACTGATGATTTAGTGTGAAAACAAATACGAAATAATAATGTGACACAAGTCTCCATATTTTAACAGATTTTGATGTAATGTTTTGTTAGGTCAAAGAGACTGGATGGCGATAATATAAGAAAATACAGGCCCGAGTTGTCAAAGCTTGCCAAATAGCGTGCGAGATTTTGTGGACTGGAGCCGTTGGACACGTGCTAAATGTAGTTTATACATTTGTGGAAATATTTGGGAGAAGAAGTGAATAAGTATCACTGTTTATGATCTAATTCAGCTAGATACATATTAATTATAACCTGCCAATATTTTTCAAACTACAAATCACAAAGTATACGTCCCCCGTTCCATCTGTCTATAAATAATATACCCATTTATTTTCTCTTTACATCTATTTCTCTGGAAGTTGTATCAGTCTAATATTTATTGTAGTTTTTATCCTTATTGAACTCTTATTATTACTACTGTCATAGAAATGGTTCACTGTGTATGGGGAAATGCCACAATGATGATAAGTAGAATAAACAGACAAGGCCAAACTTATAATTTGTTGGCACAAAATGGATAAGTTGGCCACGAGAGAAGACCCAAGAAGACCGTGTCAGTCTCCAACAATGGATCAAGGCATGCGGGCGATCTGATTTCACTAAACCTTCTGATGTTAGTTGAGTATTTATCTCGTTCATAATAAATATAATTAATGGTTTTTATTCATAAATTTTCCGACTCCATTACATGGAACCACACAAATAGGAGATTAATCGATCTTTCCCAAAGATAACCAATGAAAGTTCAGTATAAACATAATTGGCTATAATTTCACTGCATCTTGCTTTCTAGATAACAAGATGTAAGAGGATTTGCAGTCTGTATTTTGTTGGTGGATGTGGACCTACTCCACAATACCCAGATCCTCTACCACTGTTCACCTCGGTTGTAGAGAACCACTGGCTCCAGACGAACAAGAAAAGAAAGTCTTCGGAGTGTTTAGGGTAAGGCACTGTTTATATTAAGTAAGTGGCTTGATTGTGATAATCAAATCTGAATGGGGTTTCATTTTTCTATAGCATAGTTATAATATATATATATATATATATATATATATGCATGATACTATCTGATAATTTATTCAAAATAGATCATCTCTGCATGAAAATCATATAGATTTAATATCCTGTCTGGCGTAATACCTTTGAAACTGAAGAAGTGTGTAAATAACATTCTGTGCGTGCGTGCATGTTTGTGTAATGTTGATAAATATCTTGTTAAGTAATTCTTGTATTAAGATAATGAATATACAACTTACAAGAAAACCTGAAATATTCTTACAGTCTTTATTGCAATACAACACCAAGATGTATTCGAACAAGATGCGGAAATAACTGGTATTTAGCAAGAGTCCAGATTCAAGCTTGTCATAAGATGTATGTCAAGACATCAATGAGAAAAATCACAAATATGATTTCATATATTGTCACTAGTAGTATATATGTCTTAGTCATGTATTACTGTTCAAATGATTTAGATTTGTCTTCTAAGCATCTGACAGCTCCCTTCAGTTCAGTCTCCATAATTTTGGCACTATGACTACTGTTATTCGATTTAACAAGAAACAATAAATTGCCATTTTCTGCCAGCTTATCAACATCGTCCTGAAATGAATTGATCGCTTTAGTCATCAGTTTTGCCTTTTTCTCCAATCCAGTAAGTTTTTCAAGCAATTCCTTTCTCTTCAACACATGCGCTGATTTTATTTTACGTTTCTGCATATCATCTAAATACTCCATGTACCATTTCCGACCACTGCCAGCAGAAGCCAGCAATTCCTTGGTCACCACCAGATTGTCGATACCACCGATGTGGACCATGTGGTCATAGATGGAATGCTGTGCAATGAGGGGCCTCTTTCATGTTCTCCACTACAATCTGGTGATTGATAGAAAAGCCTTTCTCCACTGTTGCCTGACCATGGGACAGGATAAGTAAATTCTTAACAACAGACCACAGTCTCCCAAGGTCATCATGACAGCCAAGATGCTCAACCATAAAGGTGTCCAGGCGATCAACTCTGAAGTTCTAGCTCTGCAACAAACACATGCTGGAATGGACTGCCCTCTCAGTGAATGTCTCAAACTGCTGCAGCAATATGTCGACATCATGCACATTTAGATGACAACATTTCACTAGGTGACCAAGCACAAGCTTGAAGTCAGCAATTGAACTATCCCAGACCCTAGCGATGTAGCATGGGTCAAGGCAAGCCAACTTTCTTGCAAACAAATGTGCAATTGGTGTTTTTGCAATGATTGCCTTCATACATGCCATGCACTCTTGGCAAAATCAAAACACTCTAACATCACTAAGTTTCTTTTTTGACTTAGCTGTTTTAGTTGGTTCTCTGCCACATAACTAATGTCCACCTTGGCTGGCCTTACACACTTTGCAGGGTCCTCATATTTTATTTTCAAAAGCTGTGTCACTGTATGGGCATCATCAAGAATTGAAGACTTGACAAAGCGTTTCAACCATCCAGTAATGATCATGTATAACTGTGTACATACAAAAGGCAGCAGTGCATTGTGACAAGAAATGGGTGCAGCTGCACAGCAATAGCCTCAAATGATACCATCTTTCCCAGAACAATCACATCACCGGCTACATCTCGAACTGTCTTGTAAGAATTGGATGATGGCTCAGTGTACTGTTTGTCTACCTTTACTGTGTTAACATATTTGCACACACTGGGCCATATCTCCTCACTTGTCGGAAAATTTCCAACATGTGGAAGGCACAGTACTTGTAAACAGCAACAGTTACAGTCAACCTGCTGAAGATTCCAAGCAAATCTCTGGAGATCATCAGCTGGTGGCTGTTGATCATCGGGGGGCCTAGATCGATTGATCTGTCTTGTTGGCGCACTGATGCTGCTCCATATTGTCCCTTCATGATGAGCAGCTGGCCATTCCTTACAGGCTTATCAGTCCGCCTGCTTTTCTTGATCCACAGCATAAGCACATCGGTACAAGTCTTCAACTTATCTATGTGAGCCTCAATCTCATACAAGGCACCAATATGGTGGCAGCCACCATAAGTGCTGAAAAATACGTTTAAAGTTTTTTAATCTAGATATATCACCATTAATTACAAGATATCACAGCAAACCAGTACATCCCAAACGCTATACATTTTGGATGTTATTTTGATAGTAAACTTAAACCATATTTGACTACATTCCTTTATTACATTTGAAATACAAACTTAACTTTGGAATGAATACACAGCTGAATGGCAGAGAATGTTGACTAAATCTAAAAGCAAAATCACAATTAATTTTTTTTAAATTAAAATTTAATTAAATAGCCTATTTTATTTCCAAGCTTCTGGATGAATTATATCAGGTAAATGTAAACTTATTCTGTATTGTAATATTTTACTAACCCTCCGGTGTATTGACATTGAGCCAGTTCAATCTGTCCGTAGATCTCTATGCCTTACTCATAAGAACCCAGCAGCTGTATGTTGTCTTGTTTTGTGATATTACAGCTTTCTGTGTTGGTTGTGCCTCGCCTCGTAACACACAATTTACTATTTTCATTTTCATAGTACTCCAGCTATTCTACACTGCCATCCTGAAACAGCCAATAACCATCAGCTGATTTGTAAGCTTTCAGTTTCCTTCGATCGTAATCAGCACGGGAATAGCGTAAATAATTGAAAATATCCTACAGTTCAAAGATTGGGCTATCACTTGAATCAAGTGTAAACATCTTTTCTGTCATAACTTCAGGTACATATTCCTGATGCATCCACCATTTACATGTGTCACATTGGATCCATTCCCTACTCTCTGATGTACAACATATAAAACATAAGTCACCCAGATTAGTCTTTCCCTTTCCACTTTCTGAGTTTCTCCCTGCTCCTTCTTCTTAGCTTTTGTGGCATCCCTTGCCTTTTTCCTTTCCAGCTCCTCCTCTTTGTCCAGTAACTGCAGCCAGTGGATTGTGTGCAGAGGAAAGGTAATGAGGTGTATGTTTTCCTTCCGCACCAGTTTGATCAATTCATACACTTCATGACTGTGATGTTGGTCCAAAAATATAATTTGCGGATGCTGAACACCACAGCACTTTAAAACACTTCTCTAAACCATTCAAACCCCCTGGTGTCTTCCATCCAGGCTTTGGCTTGCCAGGTCCACTTGTAGTTAGGTGGAGCTTCTACTGTATTGAAGCTGTGAAGGGGCTTGAAAGTTTTTCCCTTCACAACAAACATTGGAGGCATCACTATACCTGCAGCGCTGGCAAGCACAGTCACATTTTCCCTGGGTGTTGACACCCTTTTTACAGACCACTTTGCTGGGCTGGTGTTTAAAGTGGAATCCACTTTCATCAATATGGATATAGGCTGCAGGCCTTCAGTGTACTTGGCCACACCTTGAAAGCAGTTGCCAACTACAACCCTATTCATTACGCGCCCTCTGGCTGTTGATAGCTGAGAGGGTGTTCGCAGAGTAAGTCCAGAGTTCCTTCTCATAAAAGCACTGATCTCCACAGCCATGACTTTCTTAACTGTCTCATGCAGTTGCTCTTTGTCCTAGGCATGGTAGATCTATAATGAATCTATAGGGCTGCATGTGATGATACAGGAAAAAAGACATGGATTATTAACATACCGTGTAGAAATTCTCCTAGAATCTATTAAAAAGTAATAGAATCTATATTTAGACCTAGAGGTCTGGCATATCCAGATCAATCTAGTCATCTAGACTAGGCGTCTATTATACTAGGTCTAGATGTAACCCACATCTATAACTGGTTCATTAGATCTATAGGAATATTGATTAACACTTCACTTAGACATTAATATGAAAAGAAAATTCGTCCGTGAGTTAGGAGCATGGTAATGAAAAGCTTAGTTAGCCATCAGATTCTAACTTCGTACCAGAACAATAATAAGATAATACTCAAAATGTATGTGACAATCAATGCTTATTTTAATACAAATAGATCTAAGTACTGTTACGGATAAACAGATAAATTTGTTTTGTCCTACCTTCAATATAGATATAGGAAATTCCCGAAAATCTTCAGATAAAATCCTTGCTTCAAAAACACAAAATGGCTCCAGTTCAGGATAATCCAGAGACTGAAAAAGATAGCTTCCATTTTTTTCATGTCTAATTTTCTGACTGGCTATTATTTGTATTCAGTGCAGAACTACTCTGTAAGTGGAAGTTAGTGGTTTGTGGGGGGTATATAGTACAAACCTGGACTGTTTACAAAAAATATGAAAGGGTACGATAATAGCTAGAGGCATAATAACTGACGTGTGACGGTACTACTCTAGTGGTAAACTGATCACCATACAGGCTCGTACAACACTTTTTAAATCTGCCTTTACACACAACATTTCTTAAAGTAGTCATTTAGTTCTGACACCTTCCAATTGTCAATTTGATCCATTATGCAAGCAAAAAGTGCTGATAACAGTTAAAATATAGTTCAGAAAACAAAAAATAAATGCTGGGGTCATGCACTTGGTCTATTGAGCTAATATTTTCCAACGTAGGAAATATTCACACTAAAGTGCACAATCTTCTAGGCAACAGTAAAGCTTTTAAGCTGGTATTCTGCTATAGTATAGGATTCTCAGAGGAAGTGCTGAATTAGACTATCAACTGTTAAGATAGACAATATTCACTTGTGACTTTGTGTGCAGAAGAACAATAAATGTCATTATTTTGCTATATTCTTAGTATTCAGGTACAAATTCATGCGTCAAATATTGAGTAGTGGGTTAACAAATATCCATGTATGTGAAAGACGCGATCACATAAATTAAGGTTTTTTTACAATAAAATTTTTTACAGTAAAAAAAAAAATCCTGCACTAAGAACTATAATAATGGTAGATACATGCGGCTATAATAAAAACTAACAAAAAATGGCAGATGTATTAGAGTGTATATAACATTGTACTATCATATAAATAATAAATAGAGATCTATACGGACTACGAGTATGATTGTAAATCATATCATATTAACAAATATCCATGTATGTGAAAGACGCGATCACATAAATTAAGGTTTTTTTACAATAAAATTTTTTACAGTAAAAAAAAAAATCCTGCACTAAGAACTATAATAATGGTAGATACATGCGGCTATAATAAAAACTAACAAAAAATGGCAGCTGTATTAGAGTGTATATAACATTGTACTATCATATAAATAATAAATAGAGATCTATACGGACTACGAGTATGATTGTAAATCATATCATATTATCGCTCAAATAACTTTAATAAATGTGTATGGTCGTTACTAAATTTGTCATTTTGGTATAAATAAAAAAAGAGTAGAGGTGACTGATAAACAATTAACTTGGTAAAATTATCAACTTACCCAGTGGCCCATTGGTGTACTTCAGACGACATTTCTTGACAATAATATAACGATACTGCAATTATTACAGCACCAACAGCCAAAAATACTGTAAGCAAGGTCATGGCCACTTCAGTCAGGGTACTAATTCTTCCACGACGTCACATCATACGTCATAGACTACTACCGGATTCCCCACGACAAATACAAATACTTTTATTTAACGTCAGTGTTTAGAACAGATTTAACGCTAACAATAGGCTAATATTACTGACAAAATCTTGAAATATATATAATGAAATTAAGAAATAAAAACACACTCATACCACTGATACGTACACAATTATCAAAGGAAAAATAAAACATGTACAAACATAGGTTTATAGGTTTTGTTGCTCGGGGAGAATCCCCAGGCTGTCGCTTAATCAGCACAGCCTCTATGTTTTTTTGTTTGTTTGTTTGAGAAACATCCTCCCCCACCACTCACAGGGGAGCAGTACGGAACGATGGAACCGAAATACCATGAGGGTGGTCACTGCCAGAATGTTTTACGTCCTCAGGGGGTTATTAACGTCCCCCTTTATTTTAAATAATTCAGTGGAGACGGCAGCGCCATTTAACGTGGTCAGCCACCCACGATGTAGTGAACCGAGAAATTAATCTCTGGAAAAGTTTCGACCTCTTGCGGGGTTCGAACCTGCGATCGTTGGCACCAAGTGCCGGGTGCTTAACCGCTAGGCCACCGGAGCTCACTACAAACATACACTCATACACTTGTGCCCTATATACGACATTTACACAGTGACTCACTCCAGTTCTTAATGCTTTCGCTGAAAGTTCCCAGATCTTTACACATTTTCAATTCATGAGGTAAAGCATTCCACAGCGTAGCACCATAATTAGATAGCGAGTCTTGTCCATATTTCTTGGTTCGACACTGTTTGACACATAGATTATTACAGTTTGTCAGGTTGTATTTCACATGGAATAAATCCTACATAAAAGAGTTTGTTAACAGCCTTGTAGACCTCGACCAAGATTGCCCTCTTACGAAACAGTTTAAGAGTTGGTAGTTCGCCAAAGGTCAGAAATTTATCATAGCTGTGGTCAAAGTCACTATAAACAAATTTTAGAGCTCTGTACGTACTGGATACGTTCCATTCTGGCTGTGTGTACCTCGCCACAAAAGTTCCAGACTAGAGAACAATAATTGAAGTGGCTCAGTACAAAGCACATGGAAATGTTCAAACGAGATGGTTTATCTAGTTAACCAGACAGTCGCTGAAGGACACGGAGCTGAGCAGAGTGTGCTTACCTGCTGATGGAAATTCAGTTTCTCGTCGATAGTTACACCTAGTAGCTGTTCCTGTTTCTCTGACATTATGTTACTGTGGCCTATGGGGGTGTTGGTGGTATTATCAGAGTCTCTGGGTACTATCGCTTGGAATTTTGTTGGATTGGCCTCCATCATGTTATCACGGAACCAGTCAAAAAAGATTAATTACACAACAAATCAAGAAGCTCATAGCAAGCAACAAATGTTCCTATTATTTTCATAAAATGTTAAAACAATATTTGAATGTTTAATTAGAAGTCAACGTTTTTTTTAAAAAAATACTTTATTTATCCTTGTGCAAACATTTAACTAAATTAATATATATCACCCTACCCATCCATTTGATCGTGCAACATAGTCAAATTACACACGCACGACAATCTGTAAAGCATTATACCAATACACCAAGGATTCAAATGACATTTTAAAATACAGATTCGATGTAAATCCACCTTGTTACTACAACCCGCCCCCCCCCCCCCAGCATGTTACATGTTTGACATGGTTCTGTTTTGTAATATTGTCTGTGAGTGTGGCAACTATATAACTGTACACATATTCACAGCAATAATTTAACAGTAATAAAACTGTGATATCCACTTCTACGCCGAATCACTGACTCCAGCATTTTAAAAATGGCATGTGTGATATCAATCTGATGGACCACGTTCTCAAGTTCTTTACGGTTTTTTTTTGTTTTTTTGTTTGCTGATCTCTGGAGTGCATTACTTTTGGCAATGAAGGTAAAGTCCCGTTTCTTCTCGGCATCTGTGGAGAAGTCGTTTGTGCATTTGTCTAGCTCGGCAATGTTTGCATGTATGCGTTCTCTTAGGTCATCGAGTTCTGTGATGATACACTTCAGTTTGAGGGATTCCGCTTCAGACATGATGCGCGATGCCTGGCAAGTTGTTATCAGTGCTTTTGTGATGTCAACGCACATCATACCACCAAAGTAAATAATCATGTAGTCGTGGACTATCCTCTGTGCAATGAACATCTCATGGCATAGATTATCCACCCCCATCTGTTTATTCACAGAAAACCCTCTTTTAATATTGGTCTGCCGATGTGTCAAGAGCAACAGTTGACTAACAACACACAACAAGTCAGAGAACTCTGATTTGTTAAAATGTTTCCTAAGAAACGAGTCCAACCTCTGTCCCGCATCAAATGGATCAAATTGCATAAATGTATCCTTGTCTGGAAGAACGGCATGGACGATTTGCTGATGATGACAGAGATACCGTTGATTTGGCTAAAACCTTGTGTCTGCCGACAACGCTGATCCAATAAAAGATGCTCTGATTTGTGTCCGTTTTTTTTTGTTTGTTATCTATATTACGACTGGATCATTGATTCTAAAGCTGGAACTACAATGATCATTTATAAACAAACAAATAGGAACGAGATATAGGCTCTGAGGTTGGTATACTGTTTTAATTGAATTAATTACCATATCGTAGACCAATGTCGTAACACAGCCGTGATGAATTTAAACAAGTTTAATTCCTTAAAGATACATTCTGTTGGGATTAGGGATCTGAAAGCCCCCGACAAGTATGACGATTCACTTTGTCCTTCTCAGAATCCAGATAATGTTAATTGAACTGTCACTGGGTCATAGCGTACAATGTACAACTTGTAGCTAGCCTACAGGTGAGGTGAAGAAGGCGGCATATTTCATATTAATGTTAGAAATAGGTATGTTGACGCTTAAGAAAAATCTCAGAAATTATTTGCATTCTCATAGCAAAAACTGTAGCAAACAATGAAAGTATTGGCATAAACAAGTCGTTCGAAACAATATAGCAGATTTTCTAATATACCGGATGTTATCAAGTAATTATAATAAAACCAAAATTAAGCTTCTTCCGTTATTTGTGTATAGTCGTTGTCTCTAAGGAGTTTGGTCATAGATCATATACTTTTAATCAATACATCTTGTAATAAGTGATGCCTATATAGCTTGTTTCCTTGTGAATCCAATTGTTAATTCGTATATCGTACACGTCTTTATTTCTACAGCTCCATATCAAATGGATGTTGTTTATCAAAATATTGAGTTGCCTAGCACACACTTGACCCGATCTGGGATGGCTACTTTGCATGTGTTTATATTTAAGAAAGCACTAATTAGTGAATATGTATATGGTGCTCGTGATGAAAGTTAAAAAATACAAACACTTCTTGTAACCGAAGATATTTATTTTACTATTTTTAACAAACACTTGTGTTATATAATGCTTGTTTACTCAATCTGTACTTAAACAATACGTCAATAATTTTGCCAGCTGAATTGTCTTAATTTGGTATTTAGTGGTTATCAGATAAGAAACATCTAGACTGTTATGTTTAGGTGCACATATACAACAGCACAATGACCATCTTAGAACGGTGAAACAGAACTGTTTATTCTCAAGATACACAGACTGATGTGTACACTCATGGCAGTCGGCCACTACAACATATAATTGTTTATAAGTAGCATACATTACACTGTCCACACCTAATGTAAAAGTTAATTAAACATTAATTTTGCATTATACAAAAACTGATACTTATAACTAGACTAATAACTATTTTTATTTTGTCAAGACTATACTAACTATTGTAAAAGTAATCTAATATAACATAACCTGTACACATGCACAACAAAATGTGTGAGAAATTATAGATAAAATATCTTCTTGGGCTTTATGTCTCTTAACGGATAGCGTCTTGGAGTAGTTAGTGTATCGGGTGGTTTATCTGTGGGAGTTGGTGGTGTGGTATTATCCTGGGTAACACTGGTATTCGGCGAATCTGAACTCTGATCTGATTGTACTGGGTCTACAACTGGATTTACATTAGGCGGTACACCACCAGGTAGTGTTACTGGTATTTGGTTGGGTGGTGCAGCGGTTGGTATCACCTGACTAGGTATATATTCTGGCTGGTGATCTGAAATAGTCTCGCCTGATCTTAGTAGATGATCAACATGAATATGGCGTACATCCTGGCTTACAAGAACAAGATACGTAAGTGGACCTAATCGTTTCACAATTGTTCCTGGCATCCACTTTTCCTCTCCATTTCGATGGCTTCGGACTCGAACTCTATCACTACACTCAAATTGTCTAATCTTACTGTGCAAGTCAGGTTTTATCAAATTAAATATGGTACGTACGTGGTTGTCGTTTCAAAAACAACTCAGCTGGAGACCTGTCTGTGCTGGCATGTGGTGTTATTCTATACATCAACAAGAAATTAGCTAACTGCTGGCTTCGAGACATGGATGGAGACTTCCTTAGTCCTTGTTTCAACGTCTGAACACAACACAACATGATAGGCAAATTTCATTTAGCAGCTGTGGTCTGTATACATCCTTGGTCTGCGGACAACTCATGTTTTCTACGAAAGTATGGCTCCAATTCATCATCATCCAAATAATTGGTTTAACACAGGTGAGAGCACTCTATCTTTCCGCGTTTCTGCACTGATCTGTTGAGCAGTAATGGGTAAATCGTTGATATAGGTAAAATAATTCACCCGTAACTCTGTGGTTAAAGTAGACACTGCAACTGGGAAACGGCGTTTATGTGATCTTCCGATCTCCTATACATTAGAGAGTATTGATAGGCCATCAGTATCAATGCCCATCTCTGTAACCTCAGAGCTGATAATGCTGGTATACCCGTTTTAGGACCAAATATGGTAATGAGAGGTTTGTGATTAAATTTCCTTCCATACAAGTATTTATGGAACTTTTGAATACCATAGATGATTCCTAGAGCTTCATGCTCTATCTGCGCATAGTATTTCTCTGCCGGTGTTAATGTACACGATGCAAAGACTATAGGTCGTTCATCACCATTCGGCATGGTGTGCGAAATTAGACATCCAACTCCATAAGGGGATGCATCACATACTCACTCATACTCATCCGCTTTTGATTTTGGTTAGGCTACATAGCCTGTATCAGGTCGGGGCCTTTCTAAATTATACTTGTTTACATTATATGCATCATGTACCGAGTGTTGGCTATATTTATACTGCCGCCAGTTAGTTTTGGTTTTGTTGTTCGGGGAGAATCCCCAGGCTGTCGCTTAATCAGCACAGCCTCTATGTTCGAGTGGTTGAGAAAACTCCTCCCCCACCACTCACAGGGGAGCAGTACGGAAAGATTGAGCTGAAATACCCTGAGAGTGGTCACTGCCAGAGTGTTTTACGTCCTCAGCGGGTTTTTAACGTCCCCCTTTATTTTAAATAATTCAGTGGAGACGGCAGCGCCATTTAACGTCGTCAACCACCCACGATGTAGTGAGCCGAGAAATTAATCCCTGGAAAAGTTTCGACCTCTTACGGGGTTCGAACCTGTGACCGTTGGCACCAAGTGTCGGGTGCTTAACCGCTAGGCCACCGGAGCTCACTCTGCCGCCAATGACTATCCAGTCTGTTTTTAAAGGCATTTAGTGAGGGTGCACTAACCACTTCAGCAGGCAGCATATTCCATGAGTTTAGTACCCGGTTGCTGTAGTATTGTTGCCTGATATTTTTCATTGACCTTTCTTTCTTTAATTTGAAACTGTGACCCCTAGTGAGTGATTTATCTGGTTTGATGTACTCAGCATTTACTGCATAGATTCCAGACATGTGTTTATATGTCTCCTATCATGTCGCCTCTAGCTCGTCTATAGTAGAGGCTGGGTAGATCTAAGGCATTAATTCTATCAATATAGGACAGGTCCCTCAATGCTGGGGCTAGTTTTGTTGCTCGACGTTGGGCATTCTCCAACATTTCACAGTCTTTTCTGAATACTGGGCACCAGGCAGTGTTTCCATATTCGAGATGTGGCCTAACAAGAGAGGTGTACAAGGTTTTTACTGTCGCATTATCAAGGTACACATATAATCTTCTGATCAGGCCTAATAATTTGTTCGCCATATTTACCTTTGTTTCACAATGCGTACTGAATGTTAACTTGGTGTCAACATAAACACCAAGATCCTTTTCCAGTTCTGTGGTCTGTAAGTTAGCCTGAGCTCCCTCTTTGTGCATGTGATACTCTATGCGTTTATTTCGGCTACCAAGATGCATAACTTCACATTTTTCCGCATTAAACCTCAGCTGCCATACGTTAGACCATTTTTCGAGGGCATCCAAGTCATCTTGTAGTAGATGAGCTTGTTCTGGGTTGTTCACTGTTCTAAAAATCTTTGTGTCATCAGCAAACATCTGTGTGCTTGAGTGGACCACCTCTGGCATGTCG
Organism: Paralvinella palmiformis; assembly: GCA_025642065.1. Taxonomy (NCBI): domain Eukaryota; kingdom Metazoa; phylum Annelida; class Polychaeta; order Terebellida; family Alvinellidae; genus Paralvinella; species Paralvinella palmiformis. Next base: position 628,933 of record JAODUP010000275.1, read on the forward strand.
TTAATGAAACAGATAAACAGCAATAGCCCCAACACACTCCCTTGAGGGATACCACTCAGAACAAGCGCTACCAGTGACTTCACGCCATGAACCACTACTTGCTGGTTCCTCTGCAATAAAAAGTCCTATATCCATTTCCATATTTTACCCGATATGCCATATCCTTTGATTTTCATCAGGAGTCGCTGATGCGGAACAGAGTCAAATGCTTTCGCAAAATCAAGATATACAGCATCTATATTATTTCCCATATCCAGTGCTTCTGTCCATTTGTCCAGGACTGCCAACAGTTGAGTGACATAGGAGCGACCTTTGATGAAGCCATGTTGGCATTTTATGAGCAGTTGGTTTTCAACCATATGATGCATGATATGGTCCCTGATAATCGACTCTAGAGTCTTACAGATGATTGATGTTAGGCTTACTGGTCTGTAATTTTTGTCTTGGTCTCTAGATGCAATGGCTTTTTATACATCATAATGTACAAGCAGACTGTCACTTGTCAGACATTTCTTACAGTCTTGAACATTCTTTCCTAACAAGAAATACACAGGGGCTAACTTAGTAGACAGGTTAGGCATAAACTTGCCATAATAGTTTACTAAACCTAGGAACATATGATGTTCATCCACATTGTTAGGTTTCTTGGATTCCAAAATAGACGCTATTTTCTCCTTTGTGGGATGCAGTCCATCTGGATCTACTTTATGGCCTAAGTACTCGACACTAGCTTCCATGAAGCTATATTTGGAAGTATTGACACGGATGTTATGACGCTCTAGCCTCTGTAAGACTTCTTCAGGAATTGTTTCATGTTTCTCCTGATTAGATGATGCAATCAAGATATCCTCAAGATAGCACGTAGCATGATCCAATCCACCAAGTACTTGATCCATAACATTCTGAAAGATCGAGGGTACTGTCGATATGCCATATGCGAGGCGCTGGTACTGGAAAAGTCCTTCGTGGGTGTTCATAGTGAGATATCCCTTTGATTCCTCAGATAACTCTAGCGGTTGATAAGCATTTGACAAATCAAGCTTAGTAAACACCTTACCTCCTGCCAACTTGGCAAAAAGGTTCTCAGCTGTTGGTAACGGATAGCATGTATCCTCCACGACTTTATTTATGGTGACTTTATAATCTTCACATATTCTAATTGATCCATTTGCCTTTGGCACAACCACAATCGGGGCTTCCCACTTGCTTCTTTCCACCTTTACAATGACACCATTACTCTCAAGTCGACACAATTCTTGCTCCACTTTGTCCTGGAGTGCATATGGCACCGATTTAGGTTTGTATAAGATTGGGTTTGGATGTGGTTACAGCATGATGTTGGCTGTGAAGTGCTTAATGGTACCAATACCCTCTTTAAACACTGATTGGTATGCTGCTATAATTTCATTTATCTTCTGTGCGCGCGTCTGTGGCATGACTTGAAAAATACTCTTCCAGTCCAGGTGAATAAACTTCATCCAATCACGACCCAACAATGGGGCTCTGTTGTTACCTCTGGCAATCAATAGCGACAACTTGAATGATTGGTTCTAGTAGCAAAGGCGAGTAAATACTTCGCCTAACATCGGTATACGATCTCCTAAGTAACCAGTAAGAACCGATTATGGTGTTTGCAGAGCAAGATGTGATAGATGATTATGATACAGCGATTCAGAAATGATAGATCGTGCAGCACCTGTGTCCACTATGAACGTTATCTTTGTCCCTTCAATTTCGACTGGAACCTTAATTTCTTCTGATTTACCTTGGGCTTCTGTACTTTACACGGTATATAACAGTACTGCATCGGGGTCCGTTGACTCCTAACTAAGTCCTTGAACTGTATTTACACTATCATCAACCTAATGAGTGTTACTGCTGTACCTGTGACATCGTGGTGATATACATGCTTTAGCAATATGTCCAATTTTGGAACATTTGTGATATGACCGTGTCTTGGCACAACAACTATCTGGGTTATGCTGACCATTACAGCAATAACATATTTTACGCTGTTTTGTTAGCATTGTTTTGTCTCTCACAGTTTGTACGGACTTTCTTTAGAACCAAAATAAAGTCTGTAACACTTTCATTTTCTTGCTGGTTACGTGAACCAAAGTGTATCCTTCACCAATAACACTGCTTACGTTTTCAATAATCCTCTAATAGCTTAGTCAGATCATAAAACACGATAACCTTTAACATCTGTTACGTCGTTTAAGTGACTTATGGTTGTCTTCATTATTCAGCCCGTCTTTTTCATGGACATCCAATTTTAAATATTAGTACCCGAGTAAAAACTTTCTGCCTAACATCTCCAAAATGATAATGAAGTCCAACCTTAGAAATAAGCCGAGGGAATATATTCTACGGAATTTGGTCCCGATATAAGGTGAAACCGTCCAGGTAGCTAAAAATACTTTATGTCAAATACGTATGTTTTTGAAAGTATTTAAATATTTGTTCAATTATTTAAGCATTCCAATTTGAAAAGTATTTGTATTTAAATACTTTCATAAAGTTTTTGTTTTCTCAAACACACGAGTTCTTTTTTCAGATTATTTACATCGATAACTTGCCATTTGCTGATAGAAATTCTTTTGTGTAAACATTAATTATCTTCTCCCTGTGAAATGGAATAAATCACTTTAATGTAATGGTTTCATATCGAATACGTAATCTTTTAAAAATATTATCCTCGGTTGAATATTATAATTGAAAGGGATAATGTGAAGTCACTTAGCAGATATCGTACAAAAAATTAAAAGTGCAGACATTTCAACATGTCATTCTTTTATAGCTATAGAGTGTACACTGGATATTACAACATACACATAATAGTTAGTCCCAGCCTATTGTTTTCAAGTTTTCGGGGGGGAGATCACGGTCGATACCGATTTTGAGGTAAAGTATAGTCAATTATCCTTTAAAAATATCAGCTTCTATAAAGGCTACTTTCAATATCCTATACTATGTAAGTTTTCCTAGTATAAGCTTATTACAATTTATAGCATGTTGAATACATCATACGATAACCAGACAAACATTTGCGTGCAGGGACAATTACTGTTAATTTTGAAACAAGATCCCTCTTGGATGGATGGATGAATGTTGTTTAATGAGATTCCTCTTAGACAAACGTCTGTGTTTAACCTTATTACCAGTGGGTGACGCGAGTAATGAAGATCAACAAAGGTCAGAGTCGAGTTTATTCATATCAACTACTACCCATCAATCAACATAAAGATAATAAACTCGGTATACCTGTGACATCAGCTCCAGTAGATGGCTTTTAAATTAGCTATAAAGATCCGTCTTTTCTTAGGTGCATCAAACAGGATTTATAAACTGATGCGACGATAATAATAACCTACCGCGATTTTTTTAGTTTTTTGTTAGTTTTAGAAAATGCTAAAACTAAATTTGTGAAACAATTTTCCTTGTAAAGAGCTTTTCAACACACGAGTAGTGTCTGTTTCCAATACAGCTTGAGGTTATCATAATAGAATGTTATACAACTAAGTGCTATAAATACAAGAAGTCTGTTTTTTTACATGTTTATTGTAGTAATCCAATTTTAAAAATTTGGTAAATATCTTGACCAGCAAAACTGCTCCAGACTCGACAGCATCACTTTGTGGTATGCAGTTTATAAATAAACACCAGACAAGAAAGTAGGATAAGAGTCAAACAAGGATAAAATACAACCCAAATCCAGCAAGAAATTAAATACAACAAACTCCCAAAGAAACAAAATATTTCTCGTCAAACAAATGCTTACAAAGATGGGCGATTCTTTCACAGGACATGCTGGAAATCACAGAATATGTGGTGCTGGGCTGTGTGATAAAGAAATGCAAAACTGAATAGTCCACAAGCATGGATTTATTATTTAAATGCACAAGCGTTTAGCAACACACCTGCAGAATGATGTACACTTCCGGAATTACACATATACTCATTACAGCAACGCACACAGAGTTGTTGCTCCACAAGTCGATGTAAAATACGCACCATCTTGGAAGGGAAATTACCAGGTAATGCTCGTTTTTATTCGGTTACGTAATAATGCTTCAGGATTATATTACAAATGATCACCCGAGAGCTCTTCATTACCCGACATCTCATCGTACCAACTAACGAGCTTAAGGTTATTGCAAGATATTGAAGAAGAGTTACTCTTACTGGTATTGATGAACTATTAATGCAGAAAGGTAAAACAGTGGCTGTTCTACCAACACAAACAACACATAATATCACAGTCGGCACATAAAAGAGAACACAATCAAGAGTGAAACTGGAGACGTGCATTTCTAATTCTTCTATCATCGGGTTTACCAAAATTATTACGTCACTAAAACTCACTGAAACAGTCAAATCTAAAATACACGCAATATTAAGGCATTGGTGATGCTGGTGAATTTGTGTAGGTAACCGATACTGGCACACTTTATGTCAAGATATAACACCCCTCCCCTCATCCTTGCAATAATAAAGCCCAAACCAGGAATGACAGGCATACGATCATCAGCCAGTTTATAACACACAGGCTAAATTACAATTGACGAAACGAAGAAAAGCTAATGCCTTCATAAGCAAAATTCAATTCATGAATACTGCATGGTACTCTAACCAGGGTAAACATGGGTGAAAGGCTACCTGATTGTCTCTGTAAAGATAAGCAGTGAACAACCCTTTGCACAGCATCACAAAATAAACTATTATCTTCATACAAGAAGGTGAATGGGTTCCGAGACACTACTCTATAGCAGTGTATCTACACAGAAAGAAACCTGCCACACAGATTATAAACATCTCCTGCATGCTCTTCGAAATTTATATACTGTGATCATACCAACCTACTGATCCATGCTCAAGCACACGACTGTGCACATGTGGAGGCTAGGAGAAGGCAATTAAAAAATTGCATACCGAATGCTGTATACAGGACACAGCGGATACGATAATAATAAAATACATCAGGCTGGGGGGAGGGTGTGTTAATCATTCAGTTCTTTTTCACATAAGGATATAAAGCAAGTCTGTACACGCATGGACAATAATTCTCACACACACACACACTGAATCTCTTTCTAAAGCAACAGGCCTACTGAGGTGGAACTCCCCCAAAATTAAAGCTTCCTGGAACTACTGTCTGATTAAAGACATAGCCACCTCGCTGTTCAATCTTCTTGGATTCTGTAAATACAGAACGTAATTTGTATTAAAGATATCTTGACAATATATTCTCTAAAACTAGTCTGAATTAATAACTGTACAAACTTTGCCTTTATAAACATGACCAAATCATCAACAGATAACATATATAGCATTTCAGATTCTGATTCTCTGTGCAGATGATCATATAAAGGTAACACACAAGTACATGAACTGTTTAGCTTCAACTCAGGTCATAGCTAGGCCACAAGGCCAAGGTGATGATTGATGTTTTACGGCCACTTCTGTGCACATGGTAGGCTAAATGGGCCGAGCGACCTCCAAAGGTAATGAAACGAAGTAAAAGATGAAACATCCTTCAGATATGCCCACGCCAAGATTCAAACTCAGGTGGTAGTGATCTGTGGTCTAACATATAGAGGAGGTACAAGTTATATTCGAACCCACAACATGGCAGTTTGCACTGCAATGCTTTCACCATTACACAATAGAAGTGCCAAAGCAGTTTCATCATAAAAGTCCTATTAGATGTATCCCTAACTACGAGATGCCCACAATGTGTTCTTACCCATTGCAGCTCTCCTTTTCTCTGCCAGTGAAAATATTTCTTGTAGCTGTTTCTGTTGGCTTTCATTCAACTGAGCCATCAACATGTGATACCAAGCAGGATCACTGTGTTCTAGATCTGAAAAAAAGAAAGAAAATCATACGTCTCAGACCTTGCTACTGAAAGTGAGTTCTGCAATCTCATGATTGAAATGTGATTTTACCACATAACAACTGACCAAACAGATCAAAGATACCTAATAAATAACAATTACTGGCCTGAATGATGCAGTGTCATATTCAATAATGTAAGAGAAATATGAATATGGTTTAACATGAAGAATGAACAATTTGTTTCTGTGACAAAATGCTGCTATAACCAAATGTAAGAAATATAAACATTAAGAAATATGCAACTTATCCATGATGTTAGTTTTAAGATAAATGATAGTTGGTTTTTTATGGCCACTTTTACGTACATGATAGGCTAAATAGGCCGAGCGACCTCCAAAGGTTATGAAGCGAAGTCAAAGATGAAACAACCTTCAGATATGCCCATGCCGAGATTTGAACACAATGGTAGTGATCTGTGATCCAACATGCTACTGCTAGACCATGGAGGGACCCTAGTTTTAAGATAGAATACTGCTAAAATGAAAATTTTCACTTACTTTGCAGTACATTTTTAAACACCTGATATTCATCGACTTCAGTTTCATCTCTATCTAAAGGTGTCTCATAGCTTTCCAGAGGTGTTTCTTCAGATTCATAATCTTCTTCATCACAGTCCTCACCCACCTCATCTGCATTAGTCTGTGAAGAGAAAAAGCACAACCTCAATACTTTTATGAAGAAATAAAATTCTTGTGAAGAGATGAATATGAACTGTATTTTGATAGGGAAAATATCTTTAAAATCTTTTAAAGATATCATTTGATGTACCATTTTCTACATTGCAAACCGTGGAATAATCTTAATGAAGCAATATGACATTCTGGTTAATCAGTTATTAATTTTACTCTGCATGTGTCATGGCAGTATGACCTATCATGGATACAACAAACAAATAAACGTTTATTGCTTTATACAAGGACCCCTTCAACATATTACAACAAGTTATTCTATTTGTTTTTTACTATTTATTTTTAAAAACCTGCCAAATTCATTTTTTAATATTTCTCATGTTCAACCACATTGTGCCCAACTTCAGACTGACAAGACAATCTCATTTATTATATATCGTAGCTAGATGCTCTCACTGTACGCCTTTTTCAATTATGTGGACAATATGGCCAGATTTTGTATCATATCCCACGTCTAGATTCCAGTACAAGGTTTGAAGAGACAAGTGACTAAAGTAAATGTCTGAACTGTTCTCTTGTGACTTATAATGATAATCATGATTGATAATTGTGATTAATAATGCCATAAATAAATTATATATTTTGATACAAATTTGTTAATCTGTCTTATATGTCTGTCAAGTTTCCTCTTTTTTAATATATTATCCTTATATTATTGTTTGCTCCTCTATGCTCAGTGTATCTGGTTTCTCTCAACTGACACCTGCTTTCATAGACTCAAATCTAATTCAACTGTCATTTCGGGCCAGTGGGAATACAGCAGTAGCTATACTGGACCTCCAATATAGAACATTATTTACTGATAAAAAAATCTAAGTTAAGTATTCTTACCTAATATTGTATGTGTATATATATATATATATATATATATATAGTGTGTGTGTGTGTGTGTGTGTGTGTGTGAAATACCTCAAGGAATCATATTCGGAATGGGATAAAACTGTTTACAATTTGTCAAATAATAATGAAATAAAAAACTTGAACCAGATAGTTTTGATCCTATATTTAAACAGAAATTCACCTGGAATAATCTTCACATTTGACACCAGCAAATGTATTACATTTATTTTACAAATGACCATTAAAAACAATTGTTGCCCTAAAAATGTTCATAAAATATTTCTAAAACATGGCTGTAAAAAGGTATCCTGAATTGTTTAAACTGGGTATCAGATGACCATAAACAGCTAATAGTAACATCCTAGGAACCAATATAGCATTGTTCCATGTGTTACTCTCTCGCCTGAACAAAGTTAATTCTCACTTTTGAAGGATGACTCACAATTCGTCCCAATTTTTCTAGGTATTGCTCTCCTTCCTCATCGATGACATCATCGTCATCGTCCAGTTCGGCAGCAACAAATTCTTCCTCGTCACTCTCCTCATCACTACTATCTTCCTGTTCGGCGCGATCTAGATTATACAACACGACCAACATCAGACTTAGTTAGAGGCCTATTAGTTTATACTAGTAACACACCCAGAAAACATGTACTGTAGTTACTAAATACGTTAAACGCTCATGTTAAACAAACTCAGCATTAAATCCGTCTCCAAATATATCCTACCTAACTGTAAAAACTAATATCATTATCAAGTGACATTGTCAGCTGATCAATTAACTGAGAGCACATCAACTAAAAGTAACTGACCATGTATTTGGTGGATATTTTGTAATATTTAACTACGTAACGAATGAGGTATTAACTTACACTGATAAGCTCGCTTTAAGCCATCAAAGAGCATGATACAAGCCGGTATTATGTCACCTGCTATACTCGTTATTTCTTGAGGCCTGTTACCAGTCGTGTCCAACAGCATGCACAATCCTAACACACATATTTTACGGTCGTGTAATCTATGAACGAATACAAATTTAGCTTTATTCACACAGCTATTTAAAAAAAATACAACTCTGCCCACTCATCTGATCAGATAAGGTCAAAAGGCAGAACAAACAACAATATTATTAATATTTCATTTATCACAATCATCACAAAAGGACAGTCATTTAATGACTAATCTACATTTTTATTATTATTCTGGTTCTGTAGTTAACTATTAAAACAGCAGCCAAAACCCATGCTAACCCAAGGAAACAGTCTGTGTCCTGCATCCACTGTTTGAGGAACTGTTGTGTGATTGGCTGGTTGGTGTTTGGCATATGTATTTTTTCCAACAATTCGAACAACATGGAAGGATTGTAATACAGAGCTGCTATGACAACCTGTAGGCACATCGTACGCAGTTCTGACGTTTTTACTTCTCTCGTCAACCTCTCTAATGCCAACTCAATAAACAAAGGCACCACCTAATGCGAGAAAAAGCGGAGATAAATAACCATCCATTCTTTATAGATATCAAACACATAAATGACTGGTGGCTAGAATAGCAGTTATTGTAAACACAAAAATTGCCATGTTCCAATCACACATTTGTGTACCATAAGATATAAATATTGATAAAAAGATCAACTCCTTCCTTACCTGATCAATCTTGCCTTTGAATTGTATCAATAACACTTCTAGCAACTTGGCTGCATGACATTCTGCATCCTCACCAGAGTCTGCAGCCATTATCTGTAATTTTTTAATATAAACATTATTGGCACTGATTTGAATCTTTTGATAAACTAACTGGTGTAGGAACTTTGCAGTCAACTTCTGCCTCACAATGCCTGACAGTAATTTATCATCTACAGATATTTTCTCATGATGTGCAAGATGAAATACCTGGATACTAAGAGACCCCCGGAACATTTCCTAGTCTTATAAATGCACATATAACAGATATAATGTGTCTAATTATATTTTTTTACAAATAAACCTTAAAAAATACTACATACTGTCACATACATTAAATAGACTAACATTACCACTCATCAAATTAAAAGTATAATGAAAGCTGACTTGAGTGATGACACTTTGAATCACCAGTTACTGGGTGGTCATTAAAGACTGGTTTGTCACAACAGGTTTTATTGTATATTCTTATTACATACACAAAACAGGCATGAAAGCCCCTTCCAAAAAAAAAATTGGGTTTTGTGCATTTTTAGGACAATTTGAGAAAATTTCTTCAAACTACCAGTTTGACACAAGACCGATTTCCAATAACGTTACTTTCAGCTCTGGAAAAACCAAATAATTCTGGAGAACTCTCATCCTAAAGTTAGGGGGATCCATTTATAGTTGTCTTTTAAATCAAGATAAGTTATTTCTTTACTGATTTCTTTCCCAGAAACAAAGCGATCCATTCTTAACTCACCGTTTTACACATGTCATATATGATCTCCATATTGCGTGGATTTGCTATAAAATGGTCAGGATCTACGGTGATGTAGTTGTGAAGTGCGGGCATCATATCTGAAATGAAGAAAGTGGTGACTATTTAATGAATAGATTCCAAAAATACATCTACACACACACACACACACACACAAAACAATGGACAGATCTCAGACAGATTAGCTATATTTGTCTCAATCCAATAAACCAGATGCTTATTGGAGGAGATGAGATTTCCTGTGTATTTATAGTCACCATAAACCACTGGGTATAATCCAGGATCCAATGTCTAAGAAGCAATCATTAATCTTGGAAAATACTCTTTACATGAAATATGACCCATGAATAGTGTCATTTATCCTTGACAATTATGTGATATCAATTGACATCTTTTGTATGTTGTGTAATTTTGGTTATTGTACAGATCAAATACATGGTAGGCAATTAAGATGAAGAATGTTATGTACTAAAAGAAAGAAAAAAAATCATGTAAAGACAGCTTAGTATTCACATCGTATAACAACAGACAATTACCACCGACTGACAAGTGTTATCAAAAATAACATTCAATAGAAAAAATGCAGATAATATTTAAATTCCATCTAAAAACTTAAGATAAGTCAAGTGTTAAATAGCTCAGTGCGGGTTAATAGTTACCAGTGAAATAATCGAAGCCATCATTCTTGAATATATCATATAACAATGGGAAAACGTTCCACATTCTCTCTGATACGAACTTCGATGTCAAGCTGTAGATGAGTGTCAGTGACTCGTCATAGAATTCTGCAACATAACAATGGTCACTTTTTATTCAAACACCCAAAACAAGTGTCTACTATCCGTATTTCTAGTAATGCTGTAGACAGTGAGACAGCAAAGCACACATACTAACCCATCAGGTTCTGCTGCAGAATGAGACCTATCACATTTAGTACTACGCCTTCTATATTTTGTATAACCTGTAACAGAAAATCATCAACAGTCACATCTGGCACACAACATATTAATTGCATTCCTTTCAAAAACTGTTATAAATCTGTTGACAAAGAGTGTACCACACAAAGCATTTAACAATCCAAATAGACTTCCACGTGTAAAAATTAATTGGTGAAAAATTGATTTTTGGTTTAAGGCAGCCACATCCAAGCTAAGCGCATTTATTATATCATACTATTAATCTACTCGAATTTTATAAACAAAGATCCATTCAGCTTTTCAAACTGTTTGGTGGAACATCGAAGGACCTACATCGTCTATATGATGACTAAGAGACTATGTTGTGTTTGTATTGTTGCTTTACAAGTCAGATGGCAATAATTTCAATTCTGACCAAGTTTTCTTCAACCAAAATTAACTTGCGTCTAAATTGAATTCTTTTTTGAAATCTTGGGACATTAAAGCATACTCCATGTTCTGTGGGTCGTGCATGGCTAAAGTGGCCATGTTTTTAGAAAACTAGCTGTGATGATGATTGATGTTTTACGGCCACTTTTGTGCACAAGGTAGGCTAAATGGGCCGAGAAAACTAGCTGTGTAAAACATGGCCATATGGCTAAGCCTATGATTGTGAATGAAGGTTAACAAGTCATAATCTAAATATAATACCAACCTCTTTCTGGTCTTCCATCACAGTAACTATTGTGTCTAGAGTGTTTAAGATTCCCATGGCTAAGATGGCCTTTTCATCCGAATCAGTACTCGAATTTAATACTTCAGCAAAGGTTTCAGCCTAGAAGAATAAAATATTTGTTGATAGTGATTGACATGGCACTGTCAGACACCTTGTTACCACACACACACACACATGCGCACACACGCACTCTCTATCTTTAACACGACTGTTACGAAGCAGTACTTACAAGATGTGTACAGATTTCTAATGCTAAGGGAGCAATCTCTTCTTGATAGACACAAACTATCTTCTGCATGACTGAGGTCAGGTCATCACTTTCTGTCTCTCGGATAATTTTTAACAACTCTACAAGCATATAATAAAATAGGGCATTTCAGACTCTCTCACTCATTCACTCACTCACTCACGTACACACACACACTGAACCTTTACAGTAACTAAGCTATTCCAAACAATTCTACAACTCACCAAGTACAATAGTTCCTAAATGAGGTAACAGGAAGTCTTTGGCTGAAATAAGCAGATGTCAAACTGTTAATGATCTTTGGACATTAAAGAAAGACACTTGAGACAATATCTAACTTGATAAAAATTAGAGAATGTGTTCTAATCATTAGAGTCTACATTAATTAGAAAAAGGATTTTTTTAAATCTTAAAATACACAGCCGGAGCAAGAGGTTCATGTTACAACTTGGCCATAGCCAGCCACTATACAATCAGAATACAACTGTTAATAATTGAAAACTGGCACTAATTTCAAGGAGGGGCTGATTCTGAACATTTTCCAAGCCTTTTTCCATTACTTACACAAACAATTTACCGAACCATAACATTATCATAGTAACAATACTCGTATTATATTGTACTTTTTATTGTGAACGATAAATCACCTGAAGGCTAACTGTACAAAATAAAATGGTATTGTTTGGAGTTGGGGCATATTGGTGTCTTCATTAAAAATACAGTAGGCCCCCGTTATAACACGGATGTCGAGGATCCACAAGCCGTCAACCGTTATAGGGGAACTGTGAAGCTAGACCAACCTAGCAGGTGGGTGAAAATAGGGAGGCCATGTATTCACCTTGTTTTGAATCGCCCTTAAAGATTATTTCATAAATGTTCCCAGTAATTGTTGACTTAAACATAAATATTACCTGTGTTTGTGTGGAAAATAAAATCTTTCTGGAAAATTGTACAAAAAGTAATATTCCTGTTTGATTGGTGATATTCATCCGCCATAAATAGTGCATGTTTTTCAGATGAAGGCAGGAAATATATGGACCAATAAATAAAAGTTTATAGGGTGCACGTACACAAATAAACTTCCAAGGAAATTTATTTGTTTGTATCTGCTTTTGTAATGAGAACAATTTGTGATTTCCCATCTGGTTTCTGCACAGGAGTAACATAGTCCTTGCTCTGTCTGAAATCTTTGTGCTTATGCTTGTGAGTCTTGAGAGCTAGTGTCTTGTAGCATCTTGTAGTAGAGTGCGGTTTCGTCAGCATTGTATATATGATCAAAACAGAGGTCTTTTATACACAAAATATGAATCATAATTACAAACTGAAAATGTGCTGTATTTATTTTTTTAAATTTGATTGGTCAGAGGCAGATTTCATGGAAAATGTACGATCACAGATCCCACACAAATTGGGGTCCAAGTTTTGACCATGCTATATCCAACTACGTGTTATACTGATCCATGTTATAAAGGGGGCCTACTGTATGAAAAATGATTAGATTGTGATTAGTTTGTGTTTACCTGAAGTTAATTCATCATCATGGTGTCAAGTCAGTACCTAACAGTACATTTATTATTATTATTACACTGTACTGGGACTTGTTCACCCACCAGACAAGTATCAACAGTAGGCAAACTATTCTGATTGACAATCATCAATAAAACAGGTATGCAAGTGTAGTTTTATCCAACCACCTGAGATCCTAGACTGAACCCCATCATTATAACACCTACCCTTGTCCTGGTTGCCTAAGAGCTGCTGAAGCGCCACAGCACCCTCTACCCTAACAGGTAGCTCTTTATCTGTACACATCGCCAAACGAGTCAGTTCAACAGCTTTCTCCAGGGTGGTTGGTTGCTTGAATTTAACTTCACTAAAATGGTTCAGAACCCAACATGCCTGCGATACATCAAATAAACATCTTGTCAGACACAGAAGATCTTTAAATTTACATAAATTCTTCAGCAAATGGCAGCACAGACTATGATAACCATATTATTAAGTGTTAGTGATAATTCAGCTTTTTAGTTGAAAGATAACAAAATAAACTCCTACCCTAGCTCGGAGATAACCATGAGGACTGGCAAATTCAGGAAAAACATGTTGAATGATCATGCCTTCTGCTTGATCTTTATAAATCTTTTTCTGGAAGACAACAAAGGGAAAAAGAAGATATTAATAAGCTTTATTGTGTACTTGAGAGGCCAAGGCCGATGGTACAGAGTATTTACACAATTATGCATATGACACAAATAATAGGTCCATAAACATATGAGATACAAATTACAACTTGTTGAACATCCTATGAACATCTAGAGCATGGTAAACATATTTAGACAGATCAATATTTACATATTCGTTGTTGCATGACTTTATAGAACAAAATGCATTAAAAGAGTAATCACAAAAGATGCCTTGCAGGAAAGCGGATCCGAGGTGTTGGTACAGGGAGCAGATAGAAATCAAATGATATTCAACCTCTATTACATGAGTGACTTTATTTACACAAAACATGCATACTCTTTCACTTCTTAGTGATTAATACATTAATGATTAACATTCACAGTGCCTCATGGTAATATGAAATTTTCACTGTAACACTGACATGATCACAACAAACCTGTAGAAGTGTTTCTGCTACAGCTCCCACCATGTGTAAAGCTCCTGCTTTATGACGTGGGTCTGTAGGACCATCGTTGTTCGTCAATATGGCCATAATGAACCCCATCGTTCTCTGGAGCATCTCCTTTCTTCTCGTAACTACTGTACACAGAAGAGTCTGAGCAGCTGTGACAGGTGAGAAGAACTCCTGAAATACATCTGCGGAAAAAAATACAAAACTCGGATAAATACAAAACAGGAAACACAAACAATTAGCCATACTTAAACGAGGAGATAAATAGTTATTGCCAACACTTCTTATGATAAAGGAATCAAGTAACAACTTCCTACACATTACTAAAATAGTAAAAGAACTCATTTCTGAAGAACTATTACCATGAGCTCATATTTTGGTCTAAAGAATTCCTATGGCTGTCACTGATCATATATATTCTACAGGGCAAATTACAAGAAATAAAACTTTTAAAAAACCAACAACATTTGCTGATCAAATATCCTACACTCTCTCTATGTACACACCTTTCTCTACATATTTTATTGATAATGTATCCAATACCCACGCAAGAGCCAGATAATTGACATAGTTTATAAATACATTTCAACTAGATGTATCCCTGTAATACAGAATATAACATAGTGAGTGAAATGAATTTTTTCCATTTCCCCGGTCCTGTTAGTACTGTGGTCTATGTCCTTTCAGAATGAAAAAGGCCAAACAATATACCAGGATAAAGCCATTTGGTGTAACTTCTTATTACAATCAGGGGTACACATTCCACTAAAGTATCTGCGTATGTAGTGACCTTTGTTAATACTAAATGCTTAGACAAACAAAGGGAATAGTGTGGCATCAACTGCTTATCAATTGCCTTTGAAAATAATTTACAAATTTGCACACCATTTCAAAATAGATACCAGCAATGTT
The DNA here is from genome assembly GCA_025642065.1 of Paralvinella palmiformis. Lineage (NCBI taxonomy): Eukaryota > Metazoa > Annelida > Polychaeta > Terebellida > Alvinellidae > Paralvinella > Paralvinella palmiformis. The sequence continues at coordinate 644,231 of JAODUP010000275.1, forward strand.
TTCACAATAAGGAGTGCAGTAAAGTTTATGTTCAATTCTACATACCATATTTGACTCGAATATATTCAGCTGGATCACTTTCCCATAGTTCTTGGTCTTCATCAGTATGACACATCAGGGGAAATATAATTTTTTGTATGATAACCTGTCAATGAGAAAATTTATGTTTGTCAAACTAAAATTAGTATTTAAACACATAAATGGTCTAAATACAGAATCTACTGATTAGAGTAAACTTAGAAGATGTTGTAACTCGAAATCTTAGATAAACCTGAATATTATAATAACCAATTTAACACCTGTGTTATCAACAGGTAACAATGGCTAATGATAACTACAATTAAGTTCTTTTACATATAAAAGTATCAATTATGAACTTTTAAGAATTTAAACAAATACACTAAGCTATATTTTGAAACGCTGAAATGCCATCGACTTTCTCCATACTTACCAACATGTGCGGCTTGATTATTTTCCAAGAGAAGGCATGGTCAACACTGTAATGGTAAAACAATGTCAAACACTAATGTCAAACACTAACTCTACAAGTAATTCTGGATTATAACATCCAACAAAAACTTAGAAATATTTAATCAACAAAATCAACATAAACAAAAAAAGAATTTTTTAGTTGATTTAAATTTGTTTAAGTAAATCTACTTGGCAACCAAGGTAACAAAGGTCTATCTCCAAAGACAACTGCATTGTAAATGTGTGTCAGCAGAGATCTTCCAGACAAATGCATGGCTTATACCTTCTATATTTATTATTGACAATTCTCAATAAAACACTATTTTGTTGCACACATTGAAACTAAGTCTACTCATTATTGCCTGTCAGTAATCTGCCTCAAGTTTAACACAAGTGGCATCTGTTCACGCAAAAACATATGCCGTACCAAGGGAATTCTTTATTACCCAAAAGAAATTCCCTACGTTATTAGCTCAAGTTTGATCCCAGCGAAATCAGTTCTGTTATTTCAATCTAGATACGCGATGTCTATATGCTTACCCTATATTAAGATAATTCAATATCTGTTGCAAGACTCTCGGCGAAACATATTGCTTCTGTCTGTATTGGTCTAACAACTTCAGTAATACAGCTAGAATACCACCTGCAATGAAGTAATCTATAATATATATCATGTGACATAATTACATCTTTTCTCTTATCTTAACGAAGCCAAACAGTAGCCTGTGAGACAATAAATAAAACAAGGGAATCTATTTACAGTAACTTGGATTATTTCTTCATTAACTTTTAACTAGTAGAACTAGAAGTAATTCAAATAATCAGTTAATTGGCCATAAATTCCATGTCTGGGTCAACATAGATAATTTGCCAATAAGAAATATTTTTGTTTACAATTAGTTATTCTTCAAGAACATCAGTGAAATATTTACCATTTATAAGAAAATGATTTATCTGTAAAAGGCCTAGCCAAACTTCTGCAGTGACACACCACTTTCTAAACATCAACTCTTAAGTAACCCTCCAATCAAAAAATTTGTACATCAAGAATAAAATCATAAAAAAAGTACCTGTATATTAAATGTTTATATGCAAAAACAATAAAGGTAACACAATCACATGCTGCTGCTTTAGTCACCCACATAAAGAGAAGCCAAGTCTGGATAAACAAGATTCTACCAATAGAAACTGGTTATAACACAGTCAGACCTTGGACCCCAATTCACCGGATCCATGATACTGGATTTTCCACGAAATGGCATTAAATCCACTGGTCATTGACCAACCAAGTTTTTTTTTGAAATAATTTTAATGAGTTTTCACAGTTAGTTAGTCATCCATAACAAATATAGCTAACAACCACAAGATGATGCACACAGTAGGCTAAATGGGCCGAGCAACCACCAAAGGTAATGAATCGAAGTCAAAGATGAAACAACCTCCAGATATGTCCATGACGAGATTCAAACTCAGGTGGTAGTGACCAGTGGTCCAAAGCACCACCAACTAGACCACAAATAACCCCAATTTATGTCAATACCAAATGTCAGCACGAGTTGTTAACATTTCAAATAAAGTTGATTGCTTTCTAGGTGAAAATAAGTAGATGAATGAGTAGATTTATTAATCTAAATCTTAATTACACACCATCTTGGCTCACTCAGCCAAACAAACTCAGCCCAATCACAACCTTTATCTATTGTAAGAGTCCATCCACTAAATACGTTTAATTCTTTTTATATAATCATATTATATCATATCTCAAAGTCTAATCTTCATGCACAACACTACCATATATATACCTATGTATAAGACAATTCTGTATACAAAATGAGGTCAACATATCAGTCAATATCATGTGAAATGGACTAACTCAAATATAAGATGAGGCAGACTCAAAAGCTTTCAGCAAGACTAATTTATTAGCTTGAGCAGTTAAGCAACAATGTTCTGATTAATGTCTATCATAAAAATTAATATAATTTTTAGAAAAAAATACACAGCTGCCAACAAGGATCACCTGTCATCAATAAAGTGAATATTTTGTTCTTGTTATTTATGTGTATGTGTGAAAATATTATTTACCTCACATCCGTTCATATGTATTAAACAATAAATTTGCATTGTATCAAATATGCAAGTTGGCATTGTTGTGGGGTGGCATTTGAATGAGGGGGGGGGGGAAGGCATATTCTGCTCACAGCCTTGGGGGGTGGTTCATTACACATGGCTTTTGATCCTTTGTTAACCCCCACAATTACTTTATTTAATCAATCACAGGATTAACACCGTCATCATTCCCCACCTAATCATAGTAATGACCCAGACAGTTTGTCAATCAATTCACAAATTACCAGAACATTTTACGGTCAGTGTGTGGTGGTAGTAGTGAGGGTATTTATATGGCAATGTGTGGTATTGGAATTGCGTAAGAACTGGGGGTGTCTGAATAATTGGGGCAGATAAATGGGGTAAATGGGGGCATTATAATGGCAGGAAAAAATCGTACACTAGTAAAGAAAGTTAGAGGTTGTTACAAGAGTTAAAGAGCACAGTAAACTCAAGCTAATGTGTCTAGAAATAATGGCATTCCAGAATCAATAATTTCTAGTTGGATTAGGGTTGACCAAATAATTCTTGATTCTATTGATACAGTGGACAAAATTGATGGTATAAAAAGAAAGAAGACTGGGACAGGTAATAATCTACAATTTGATAAAGCTGTTTAGAGTTGGTTTGTCAAAGAGAGACGAGTTATAACTCCAAATATTGGTCTGGTAATGTCAATTCGGGTTCAGAAATGTCATAATCAACTTCATGTTGATAACTCTGGTGAAATTATAGTGTTCATTGGGGTGTTGGCGTAATATATTTCAACACCAAGTGATTAGCCAGGTTAAGGATAAAACTGCAGACATATTTACACCTATTCTACAGAAATAAATTCAAAATGACGACTTGGATCCTGATATACAATGCTGATGAAACTGCACTCTACTACAAGATGATACAAGCAAGATACTAGCTCTCAAGACTGACAAGCATAAAGGGTTCAAACAGAGCATGGGACTGTGTTACTATACACCTGTGCACACAAGCCAGATGGGAAATCACAAACTGAAGCCTCAATTATTGTGAACTGTTGTGAAATAAACAGTTCCATGTAAAAGGACGGTGCAAAACGAGGTTAATAGATGAACTCCCTATTTTGGCTCCCCAGACCATGGTGATGATAGTAGCTGATTGGTCTTGATTCATGGTCCACCTACAACATGGTCAAAGAAGTTGTGGACCCCAACAGGGCGCCTCAGTGGTAGCATGTTGGACCAGAGATCACTACCACCTGTGTTTGAATCTTGGCGTGGGCATATCTGAAGGCTGTTTCATCTTTGACTTCACTTCATTACCTTCGGAGGTCGCCCGGCCCATTTAACCTACCATGTACACAACAGTGGCCGTAAAACATCAATCATCATCATCATCTGTGAACCCCAACATCCATGTTATAGAAGAGCCATACTGTATCCAAATCACAGACATACAGCTCTAGGATAACACAAACGTCTCATATGCATTGTGCTGACATATAAAGAAAGCACATATTTGGACCAATGATGTAGATATGTTTACAATAGCCTAAAATAAAAACCTGCTGCAAAACACACACCTGAGAAACTCTTTAAGTACCATCTGGCAAACTCTGTATATTCTTTCATTACACTACCTGGACTGCCATATCTGAAAGAAATAAACAAACTTTTTGGAATTGGGAAAAAAACATCATAGTAATATTAATATCTGCACACAGAACGTGGTTTTCTTACACTTCCCTAAAGAGAGACTTCAACTCTTGGGAAGAAATATTGTTTGTGTTTTTCTTGCTGAAAGTCATTACTTTTAGCTATCTGTAAATAATCTGTTCAATATTATAATTATCATAAGCCAATAAGACACAACTCTAATCAAGTATTTATCAATGGGCAGCAACAGATCTTTGCTTTGAAAATAACTGTCACACAAACAAAATCAGTCGATCAGATATTTGAAAGTGTATAATTTCTGCAGACCCTGAATTTAAAATAAAAGCATTTTGCTTTAAAATATTAGTTTACATTTGTTTATACACATGGTACACTAAATGAACCGAACAACCCCCCCAATGTAATGAGGCAAAGTAAAAGACCAGACCCCCTTCATACATTTGGCCAAGATTTCAACCCCATTAATACACCAAACCTTACACAAATCCTACATAAAAAAGTGAATTTAAAAAAATAAAGTACACTTGTGTATGTACAAGGTTGAATCTACAGTTTAGTTTGACAGCCAACTAAGTATCTGTGGCAGTTGAAGGGTATAATCCTTCCATCCATCTATCCATCCCAACATTAATTTACCTACGTGTTGCTCTCTTTAAAAAGTTCCTTTGATGTCCTGTTTAAGGACTGGACATTAATTGTAGCCAGATTAAGACTTGTTAGTATATGTGTTGTCTTAATTACAAAAAAACAAACTTAAGGAGGTTAAGATAGTCAAAAAAACAAACCCCAGAGATTTAAGGAGGTTAAGATAGTGAGAAAAAAAACCCCAGAGATTTAAGGAGGTTAAGATAGTGACTGCACATCATGCCTGAGTTTACTGAATGGCACAATATAAGAATTTCACAAGAATACCGTCTGGTGAAAAGTCAATTTTAAACTCCTACTATTTCTATATGTGGCTTAAGATCGTGTCACAGATATTTTTTTACCAAAGATTCACCGTATACGTGAGAATTTCTGTTCTTTAAAACCAACAGGTGCACACATACCATTTCCAGTTTCTAATATTTGCCATCATCAAATTGCACCATATTGTATATGAAACAAACTCTGATATTTATATGCATGTGCACCTCAAACAATAGTTTTACATGTTTATATGGAATTATGGGAGTTGCACATATTGTACAACTAAAGAGAGCATCTTAACTGCGGCAGTTCATTAAAAAAAATTGTAATAAAAACTGCGCCCTTTCACCAACAACAATGACCAGATATTGGTTAAAATGATAAGATTTCTCACTCTCGGGTAGATTACAAATACTAAATCAAAATAAACAAGGTAGGCCATAAATAGCAAAAAAAGCTATACAAATGACATTCAAATAACCGCAGTATGGACATAATATTTGCTCTGGAATCCATGATCTGGGTTCACATTTCCACACTACTCATTGATTTCTAAGGAATCCCACAAAGACACACAGTTGAGAAATAGCAATCCTAAAACAAGAATCACATCCTTTGGAAGATTTCTAAATCCTTAGTGATCTTTACATCTATCTTAAACATGTTTACTGCAGAATGTAAAATAAATTTACAAACAACAAAACATCAAAGCTCTACAAGATACTCGTTCAAAATGTAAAGATTACCTCTCAAAACATCTGGTTACTATGTGACATGCCCACTTTTTTAACTTCCACCAAGATAACTCTGGACGTTCATCTTCATCCACTTGCGACGTATGCTAAAATTATAAACCACATCTATAAATACGCTGAAGTCCACTGAACACGAGATTAGCATCACTCAAGCTACACTTCAGAAAAAAAAGATATAATTCCCAACTAATAATCAATATAAATCAATAATATCACTGTACATAAAATCTGTGTTTACCTCAGGTATTGGCTTGTCTATTATCTGTCTCACTAATTCCATCCACTGCGTAAACATTTCCTTTGTAATAAGATCCAGCGGCAAATGGAACTGTTCAGAAAATATTATAATGTTTAATAACTAAATACCAAAAATAAAGTTTTACAATGTTCTTTATTTTACTTATTAAAGTACTGTCCACTGTTCAAATTGATGTACTTTGGTCTAATTACTTAACAGATTTCCACACATAACCGAGCAAAACAATTTAAAAAAGGCAGATCTGTTATTGACATCAATACACAACTTGCTGAGTGAAAATAGGAAGAACCAAACATTCACAATGATGCCTTATATAGCACCCTTTGTAAGCGAGAATAGTGATTTTGTTAGAAGCTGGGACCCGGGTCATTTCACCCAGCTTACTCTCAAGTGGATGGATGAAGGATGAATGTTGTTTAACGACACATCGGCACAATTTAGGCCATTCAATGTCCTAGCTTACTCTCAAGCAGAAAACCAGCTACTTTTATTTTCAATGTTACTTCGTGCCATTGTCAGCCTCTGATGCCTACCAATATCTGACCCTGGTATTTTTTGGTTGGACACCCCTACTTTATTTCTTAACAAAACCACTGCAGGATCTGTATTTCTGCATACGCACAATTAAAAAATATACACGAACTGTAATGTCTTTGACATATAATATTATATTTCTAATAAACGTAATATAATCAAATGGATTGGATGAATCTTATCTACAGTTTAAATAAGGAATTATTTATTTTGGAGTAGGGTGTAAATTTACAAAGAATTTTGTTAAGGATGGTTAAAGAAGAAATTATTACAAATTATTGTATTAATACTAACTTAGAACAATGTGTACCACACCCATTAATTTACACATTTATATAAAAAGACAAATACTTAAATAGACAGACAAGTCAGCAAACAGTATCCATTTTCTTACAATGCAAGAAGGGAAGGTAAACAGTAATCTCATTCAAAATTGATTGGATGTTCCTACAGATTCACTTAAAACATAATATACAAACATCAACAGCAGTTTTATACCTGAATGAGGGCAAAGAACACTTTAAGGATCTGCTTCTGGAGTAAGATGGCTGGTTCTGATTGGTCTGCCATCAGCTGGAGACATCTCTGCTGTATTATGGGGAGGATATGGTGCATTGCTTGATTCAGTGTCAAACGTTCTTCTGGTTTCTTAAATCTGTCAATGGAGATATTATCTTGCAGCCATATCAATACAATGTAAAACAGCTTGGGGCTAATGCTACAAAACTAAAAGCGATATTTACAAAATCTGACATACGGTTAGCCCGAAAAATTACGGTGTATCAACAACTATCATCTGTACTTCACAACAAAAGTCAGTTTAAAATGTCAATGGTACTCACTCAAAATTCTTTACGAGTTGATACAGACAGATCAGTGCACCCATCCATGTATTGTGGGCATCTGACTGGAGATACATGGCTACCTTCTCTGCTATTCCTGGCCATCTCGCAGGGTAGTCATATTTAATGAGCTGACTTATACAAACTGCTAGCTGTACTCTGAACAAGAAGGAAAATATGATAACAAGGTATCAACGCCATATGACCATTAAATACAATCGATAGCCACCAATAAAGCAGCACAACATACAAACAGTCATCGGAATGAACTAAAAACAGAAGCCTGTATCATGTCATTCCTACCTGACAGGTTGTGGTGTTGTTATTACGGCCTCCACAACATTATCTCTAATAACTTGTTTGTCTTGTTCATGTATGAAGAATGGTACAGGTTCTGTCACGGTAGCTGGCTCCTTCTGTTCCCAGAACTGACAAACCATTTTCTTCAAGTAGATCACACCTGGAAAGAGAAATGAAGACAAAAAACTTCATCTGACTTTTGAACAATTTTAACATCCATTCCATATTAATTACAATTTTTGTGTTGTATTTATGTAGAAGCTAACCTGGATATGAATGTATAAAACATCCTATTTCATGTAATCAGAAAGTCTTGATAGAAATTGTAAGATAAGAAACTTTGCATTATAAAAACATCAGATAAAACAAATAATTTAAATCATATCCTCTATCCATTGTAACTGAATCTAATACAAGTTATTTTCAGAACATCAACCTTTTTGGTTACCACTAGTATCAGTTATTTATACAAATACGTATTTAACAATATTAATTTCTATGCTCACAACAGATGTTTGATCAAACCAGTACTACTCAGTAATCACCCATTTTACTTGAATTGCAGGAATATCTTTTCCTGGTAAATCTGACCTGTCTGTATCAACCCATACATGACCAGCACAGCAAATTCCCTTTAAGTGACCATATCATTCAAATGATAATTACTAACCTGCCTGTCTTACTGGTATATCCACTTGTTCAGACATTACAAGCTGAAGTAATGTTGGAGCAAAACCAATGATTTTGTGGACCTGGAAACAAATATAACAAAACAGAATTTTTAAATTTGCATACATAATAATAATATACAAAATTTATACAGCGCCCTATATAACCTGTAAGAAGGTTACTCTAATATCTTCCTTAACTACAGAACAAATTAAATCCAAACCAAATGTTATTTCAAAGGTGATCTTTAAATAAACTTAACTGTCCAAATGAAAATAAACTCTGTGCGAAGATGTTTTATACGAATACAGAAACAAAATCACAGAATCATTATTTTGAAATGGAATTTACTTTTTCTGAAACACTAAATTTATATCCTCTCCCACACAACAAGACAAGGTAATGATTCCTTATAGAGAAAACATGAGTGAAAAATAAAAGAAAGGAAACTATGATTGCTCTGCTAGTTTTCAGAAGAAGAAGAAACACATAATTACCCATTTTAAATGAAACACTGAAAAATATGCATTATCTAAGTTTACCAGTGTCAATAGAAGCCAACCTCTTGATAAGTTAAGTGTTATCATTTATCTAAATGCAAAGGATGGTGTATATTTTGTGAATATGTGCCATATGTACCTCTATTAAATAGATAACAAAATATAACCATTCACAAGTATTTATGTACAATAGTTAGTATAACGACTAGTATTTATTTATAGAGAATTATCACATGAATTCATTAGATAAATGTGTCCTAACTGTAGTGTACATGCATCTAAACTCACTGCATTAACATGCAGCCCGAGATACTGTTGATAAACTATATCAACTGATACATAATGATGTGTGTATTGTGGATAACTTTATTAACAGTAAATAAAATACAATAGCACACTTTACATTTACTTTCTTCCAAAAGAATACATCTTGGGATGTTCTTTTTTATGTAACATTCTGCAGGTGTCCTATGTCATGATTTGTTTCAGGGAAGAGAACCAACAACAGATGGGTGTCTGATTGTCTCACTCTCATTTGTAAAATAAAGATATGGATTTTGTCACAAACTGGCACAAGTGAATAAATCAAGACATAGGATCTAAATGCACAGATAGCAATTGAACCTTGTGTAATTAGTTGTGGTGTAAGTCCTTGTACTCTATCTGAACCTGGTAACTTTCCACCTTTTTATTATATTACACCGTTTGTTGATAGAGGATTTTCAATTAGGCCACAACCAAATCTTTGTGCTTATTCATAAAGCTTGATCTACTTCTAACAAGGCCAGACCTGAGTCCAGGCCTTTTCATCTGATTATGGTAGAGGTTCAGACAGCAAGTACCTGGTCTTTTCTAACTACTTCATTACATGGCCTAGTTAATGTGTGGATATAACTTGTATCCATATGCTAACTTTATATAGTCACCATGACCTCTATGATTGTAATGTAAACATGCCCTAAAACAGAAAATAGTGATGCCTGGGGGGGGGGTTATGTTAAGGAATCTTTAGCGTGAAATAATTTAGTTCATAAGCCACAATTAAGAACGTACTGCATGAATGATCAGTGTAGAATTAAAAGTGTTAACAAGACAGCTCTATTTCTATAAAACATCATTACTAAAAAGTACTATGAACCTGTGCACAAATTCAGAATGAAAATAAATTTGGGCAGTAAGAATAAGACATCCCATTGCTTTTGCCAGTCTCCTACTAAATTATCCAAACTATGGAGACAGTCCTGGTTGACAGTGTTACAGGATAATGATCCACCACACCTGATTCATGACAATGACCACACGTTATTATTCAGTAGACATGTTGGTGTTGCATCCCATTGTGGAATAATCAGAATGATGCTGGAGTCAATCTCACTCACTAGTTGCATGGACAATTTGATATTGTTAAGGTGGTGTTTTAATACAGATCTAGGATGCTTATAACATAACCATTACAGTATTATACCAGGATCATTTGAAATGAGGCTAAACGTATGTACATATGTGAAACCACTTGTATATCAGGATCAATTGTGCTCTTACCAAATTACAAATGCTAGTCACCATTTCCTGCAAAAATTAGGGTCGGTCAGAACAATGAAAAAAAATTCACTGAAAACATAGGGTCAGCCGGAAAAAAAAACACGCCAATGTTTTGTATAATATATCCTTTGTTTGTTGGGATTTGACAATCTCTCCAATAGTTTTTTTTCCAGCCTTTACTCTTTTCTTTTTGTCCTTAATCGTCAGTGAAAAGTAAACAATAGACATGTCACTGTCAGGACCGGCATGAGTCGCCATCTCTCCAATGGTTTCTTACACGGTCCTTGATTGGTTGACGCGAGGACTGTCACAAATTGATTCGTATATTTTAATAAGCTTACAGCTGATATTTCATATATCAGTTAGACGAATACGACAAAATGGACATTTAAACATAAGAACGTGATTTGACATGTGACAAAATGGATCATTCCATGTTGTGATTGGCGTGAATCGGACCGTTGAATCCAGAATTCAACCATTGAGTATCCAGGTAGGATTTCTGAAGAAAATATCTCAAGGTGATAGGGGTGTCCAAAACACATGAATACCCCAGGCAGGGGAGGGGGGTATGACACTTAACAACGCTCCAATCCATGAGGCTGTTTAGTGTGTGGGTCAAGGAAGACAAAATGGGCGACTTGTTGAGTTGAGGGTAACTTAACATACACCAAGCAAAAAAGAAAGTAGTTTTTTCATGTATGCAGCAAGCAAAACCATTGTGCTAATACTTAGTTATAGGTAGTATTTCGATTTGTTATTGTTTCAAAAAGATATAGGAGAAGTGGGTAAGTTCGACCAGGTGGGGAGAATCAACCACAACATTAAAACCCTATTCATTATTTATTACACTTAATTGTTTTAAGCTGGAACATAATATATCACTGAGTAATTGTTTTATGTTTACTTCTAAGCAATTTGCAACAATACACCACCAAAAGCAAGTAGCGACCGAAAGTGATCTTAGCAAAATTTAAATTTTTGTCGATCTTTTACTCCCATCACTTTGCTTATATAAATAACCTTTATGACATTGAATTGGGTCACAAATCATGTGATCAATGCCTTCTTAGGAACATTAAACATTGAGGAGGAAAAAACAAGGTTAGCAGTAGTAAGTCAATTTTATTTCCCAGCTGCAAGTTTCAGCTGTCGGCGGTGGGTTTGTAAAACAAATATTCAAAAAACAATGGCCCTAGTTATATCCTTTCATAATTCAATATTTTTATTGTAAAGCCCCTCAGAACAGATTAATTGGTCGAGATAAAATGAAAAATATGAATACCATGGAATGCAAATAAAACTAACTGAGAGCTATCTTCAGGTAAATCTGTCATTTTGTATACTATAGTATAGGGTTAGAAGCTAATTAGAATCCACTGCTAGTCTAGAGGACTAGTAACTTGAAAAATATACTAGTCCTTAAGTTACAGTAATACATTAGTCCTGAGTATGCCAAATAAAGTATGACATACATTAAGTTTATTTCGTAATATGAAGATGAATGGTGTTGTAGTAGGTACTCCAAACCCATGTTAAGAGACCCTTGTGGTTCTTGGTTATTTTGACATGTATCAAATAAAAAAAAACACAGCTTACTTGATTGATTGGTGATACTTATTTAAACGAAGCACTATAATTTGACCTGGACTCAGCAACCAAGAGCTTTGCGCAGGTTTTCAGCCAGACAGCACCTCTTCTATTTTGCTTTGGGTTCGACGTGAGACCCCCACACGCTAAATATAGTATGCTAATTAGATAGAGCTAAGACTCCTCTTTGGTTTCGTATGAAATGTGTAGAGGCAAAAGTTCAATAAAACCCAATGAAAGCTGTATTTGTTTTTCAAGTTCAAAATTCTCCCGGTTACAGACCACTAAAAACTACACCTGTTGCTACACATTTTAATTGTGTATTTTTCATTATTATTGTAAAATTTTAAGTTCATTCTATGATTTCCCACCGAACCCAAGGTTAAAACCCAAAGCATGTGTAGCTCCGTATGTTGACACGCATCTTTCAAAATGGTTACTGTGAATGTTGATGTTTGCGGAAAAAATCGATCTAATTCACCGACCAATGTAACAAACTCAGTTGATGTATCGGCTTCAGAACTGTTATGTGGTAAGTTGAACCTATTTTACATCGATTTATTGTTATTTGTTTGTGTCGCAGAGCATAATTATTGAGAATTGTCATGTTTAGCATTTCATATGCCTAGTCAAATTAAGAAGCTTGGTCGCATCGATGATCACCTTTCGAATAAACTTTTTCAAATTACGTCAGCCGGTTAGCTGGCGAGTTGTTGTTTTTTCCACAAGGGAATACTTTCAGGAATAGATTAATATAATATCTATAGTTGTCAGATGTGTTATTTTGTTTAAATTTGTAAGGTCACGTGACCTCTGTCAACTCGTTTTTTAAGCTGCAGAGCCTGAGGTTATAATGGGTTTCTGTCTGTTCTGCTGGCTAGCAGAGTCTGTGTGCGCTGTTATACCTGTAGACCTAGCACTGAAACCCCCCCCCCCTATTTTAAATAAAGAAAATCAACAATGACAATGTCAGTAGAACATAATCCCCTTTCCACACCAGTTTGGCTTTTATTTATTTTATAGTTTTGCAGGTTAAGGATATCACAAACACATTTATCTCCTTGTTTTGGTTATTTTCAGATGATGTATACTTACAACTTCTGAAATGTTTTACTACATCAGGTAGAAGCAATCGATCAACACCTCCCACTGGTCTTCCACTTACAATAGACCAACTACCAAGTCATCTGTGATAAGAATTTCCAGCTGAGTGATGACACAGCGTTTATTTGTCTGGCAGTCAAGCAGATATTAGCCAAGATGTTCAGTCTGCCCTACAACAGATGATGAGGTGACTGATGGATGTCACCACCAGCCAGTTCAATGACTTCATTGCAGGCAATCTCTATGGGGTACCACCAGTTCCAGAAGGCATGAAGCACTGCCCTTTGACCAATTTTCTTGGAGAAAATGTCTTCGATGACTCAGTTTGACACGGGCAGCGTCGCCACTGTTCATCTCACCACAGCATGACAACACATATGCTTAACCTCAACAAAATAGCAAAGTGGTTATCAAGGAAAAGGACTGAAGATTAGTGAGAGACTCATGGATTACAAAAGGAAAAAGAATCTGCATAAGCCAGAGCAGACACAGATGAAGCAGCAGATTCAGAAGCGTCTACTCATGAACAGGAGTCCATGTGAGATATCAGAGGATGCTGATGCACTGCTTCATTGACTTTGTCAGGGTCTGTTGAGGATTTGAGCCTTATAATGAAAGGACACACAGGTGACCCTGTACTCACTTTGGAGGCACAACTACAGTCAGAAGACGAAGAGTTTAACCACATCAAACCACCAGAAAAACAAGTTTGTCCTAGAGTGAGGATGAAGCTTTGAAAGTTAGGAATGTCTCATGAACATTTTAGAATTCGTAACTACGAGAGGACGTTTTGTGTGACGTGCTGACATCTGATAATTTGCATTTATAGCCCACCGAAGAGATGTGAGAAGGTGCACAGAACATTTTAAACTGCATGTTAACTAATGTTTTGCAGGTAGATGCACATATTGTAATTCTTCTTGCTGCTCATAGACGACATGTAGATCTACCTTGCAGCATCAGAGTTGTCTAATTTTGTGTTTTCATTTGTACAGGAGTGACAAAATAAAACTAGATCAAAATTTTCATTTCTAAGATTTTTGCATATACTAATTATATGCTAATTAGCGACAAATATTCACAACATTGATCAATTTACAACCATTGTAAGGATACATTTTCTGTGATTCAAAATATGTATATATTGTACGGGTTTTGCTGAAGAATATAAGTGTTACAAGGCATTACACAGCAACATAGATAGGTTGAAATAAAAATGGCTCCAAATCTTCATATGACACCCCCCTCCCCACACGGGAAAAAAAAATTCTTTACTTTTTTTATTCATTTGGTAGCATAGTTTAACAGAGCTGTTTATTCTGATAATTTCCATATAATATTCATGCATGTAGGTAAAATACAAGACAAGTTATGAGTTTTTAAGGAATTAATTTTGTCCAGCTGAAGAAATTGCACAAGAATTGATGATTTTATGAATTTTGATGAATTTTTGTAGAAAATCTATTCTTAGCAGACTCCTGAAAAAATTCCTCTGCAGTGCCTGTTGTATAAAGATCACCATCACATCAGTTTTTTAGCTTTCCAAGATTTATTCTTGGAGCTAGGTGTACTCAAAATCCACATTTCGTGCAATTACAAACTGGGACGTAAATTGTCATAAATTAAATCTTTAAAAAATCATAACTTCTCTTGTAACCAACCAATCACAATAAATTTAGTATCACTGTAATCAGTTAATCAAGGTCTTTCCAAATTTTGATAAGCAGAAACAGCAATTTTACAATACAAAATCACTTTGGAGTACCTAGTTGTAGCATTACAAATGCACTTAAAAGTCTGTTTTGAAGAAAACAAACTACAAGTCATTGGTAGATGATCCCAAAAAAGCATCTGGTTTCAACTGGTGAAGCCTGAAGGAATTATCGAAACCATAACATGCTGCTGCAGTCACTTTAATATTTTAGCATGTCAACTTTCAACTTGCCTTAAGCGAAAAGGCCAGTGTTAATTTTGAATCCTGTAATGTTTGAGCATATTACACTGATATAAATGCTGAATTCAGATAGAATGTAACACGAAAGACAATTTAAAAGGCTAAAATTACCTTTACTAACAAGTTATCATTGAATGACATTTTCAATTTACAACGTATGAAACTTAGAAGAGCAGAAAATTACCAATTAATCATATCTTATACATCAATATGATTCGTTGATGAACTGCATGCATAGTAAGAAGAAAACTGTTTCAGGGTTTTGATTTGCTTAGCAATGGCAGTTTTAAATGTACCCAGTGTGTAAAATAAATACGGACTCAGTGTAGATGACGGGTAAAAAGATTGATTATGACATCAAGCTAAATTGAGGCGTACCACTTTGGGATCATTCGGTGTGTTGTGATTAGAAAACCCAAAACAAGGTATTTTCAAGTCATAAATTCCAACTGGATAAATGTAATTAACTATGAGAATATCATTGGATGTTATTTGAAGTCATGTAATGATTAATATGCAAGACGGCTGCATGTTAATGATAACTTAGCATGTTACGGGCCTTCATGAAAGCAACGTTTAATGTACTTCATGATTCCACAAATATTTAATTTCTGATGAAAGAAAATGACATTAATAGCTTGAAATATAAAATAAATAAACCAATCAGGTTCAACAGCACTTAGAAAATATGATTATTTCATAAACAAAATACTATCAGAGAATATACTTTAATCAATAATTTAAACTAATTAGTCTACCTATTTATAAAAAAAAATACAAAATTTAAAACAATTAAATAAACATGATATAAATAAATGGTGTAGGGGGGGTTTCATGTGACGAGATAGGCCTAAATGAGATGATGGGAGAGGGATCTCAGTGTGACAATGTATTATAGAAGAGCATATCTGGTACACAGAGGTATCTTATAAAATATATATACACATATATGAGTATACTGCTGTCATTAGGTATCCCAACAGAGGGGTGGGGTATGAAGCACGTCCACATGCTAAACCTGTTGGTTTTAGCGTTTATTTGTCCAAATTGTTTTTCATATTTCTATTTGTGCTATGTCAATATAGTTTATGTTTTTGTAATCTTGACTCTTTCAATGAGTATGCGTGTTTATTTGATTGTGTATTTGATAAATGCCATAACAGTAAACGATGTGCCTATCGAAGAGCACAAGTCCGTTTTGGAAGCGTTGTCATCATGGCCGGCGCGACACCCCCCTGACAAACAGCGGTATTTGCTGCTGACCATTTATTCCCTATAATAGTTTTCATACGCATTAGAATCAGCACTCCCTGACCTTTCTAATGGTATATGTCGCTATTAAGTGTGAGAAGAAATAGTTCCCCAAAAAACGAAATGACATGTTAAGACAAGAAAATATATATTTCTGGAAACAAAAAAGGGACATATAACATCTGAAAGAGAAATATATATCCTTTATAAAGTTATACAAACAGTAGTTTGATATATATTATGGTCAATCGGCAAAAAGATCATATTCATGAGCACCCATGGCAAATCGCGCCATCCTGAATTCTACTCAGAAATACGGAGGTTCTGATTTATTGACAGTAATGGACATTTATTTAAACGACGAATTTACCTCGGCTTTGCGGACCATAATGGGTATGTACTTTATTATCAGTTAAACTATTTTATTTTAGAGCAGTTTGAATTAGTTAGATTAAGTAGGTTTGAAGATATTTGTCTTTGAAGTTGGAGGCCTGCCGTAGAAATACTTTGTAAAGTTAAAACTGAGCAATAATGCGGCAGGCGTAGCAACCAACTTGCTATACTAAAATCATGTTTTGCCTAATTTATCGATATACTACAATCTACAGAAAAAAATAGCGTATACAATAAGTCATATGTTGTAAATAATATGTAAATTGTATTAATAAATATATTTAATGAAGCATATGGCAGAAACAAATGCAGGTCGCCTGTCATCTGTCTTTTTCGGTACTGCTTGTTTTGGGCAATAATACATTGATATATACAATTCGGCTTATTCAGACTGCGCTAATCATTTTATTCGTTGCCTTATTTAAAAGTTCACTGTATTATAAATACATTCTGTGTTTGTTATACTTATCTAAATTAAAAAGGTTTACACTGAAGTAAATCCATAGTAATTGGTGTTAACATTTATACGAGATAAATATAATACATATAGACACAGTGACATACACTGAATCAGTGAGGCTCGGTTTGACTAAATAGTAAATGTCAGTTACATATGATATGTGATTTAAGAACAATTCGTTATTGCTTTTCAGCTGGTGGTACACTGGGCTTAATCTGGTCAGTATTCATGGCTATGGATGCCATTCCCTGTCAACTTGATATGGATTTCACCCAAACCAAACAAAGAAAACTAATTTTGACTGAATCAGATAACTCAAAATCGAGACAGTAGATACCTTTACATTTAATAATCGGCCTGAATCAGGGCTCATGGGTTGCAGTTGCATATGAATATGTGGATGAATTTTTATTAGCACTGTGTTAGAAGTGACAAGTTCAGAGGTTGCAACAATTCCGTTTTTAAACAGGGTTATAGACTGTATACAGATGCCCAAGGACAGATGATGTTGCTGAAGTTCTGAGTGAATTGGTTATCCATTAGAATATTTTTGAACATTTCAGCAGACAGTGGTGACGTTGGCCACAATTTGTGAAAATAAATTTGTATAAGTCAGCATTCTGCTATTGTTTGTATCTTAATGATATGTACATTGTGTTCAAAGTTCAGGATGATATTATGAAAATTAACAAACTTATTGCACATTTTGTATTTTCACATTTTGACAACCTTCGGACATTTGTGAAAACTACACATGTTTTTTTCTTCTTCAAATAATTGCACAATCTTTAATATTGATCAAAGGGTTGTGAAATTATATAACCATATTCTATATATTAATGGCTAACAGAAAATATAAATATATGGACAATATTTATAATCCTTATATAATTATAGTTTATGAAACATGGCAACCAGTATATATAATATAGCATTTAATAATACATTGCAGTATAGAGAAATATGATATTTTCTATAAGTGTAACTCCTAGAGAATTAATATACACAAGGCTTTCATTTAAGCATAAAGATGTGTGGTCTCTTTCTTATGAGCTCAATTTTCATATCATTATACAAGTGGAAATGTTTTAGTTGGGATACCTACTGTCCATGTGTACTAATATATTAGTCTCACAATACAGTATATCAACTGTTGTACACTTTACGATGGAACACACAATTCTATTACAATACTCAGCAAGTGATTGGGCATAGGTAGCCGTGTTTAGAAAATTCGTCATTTCAGTTGTACCTGGTGTTAAAAATTAGTCAGCTTTATACAGCCTTGCATCAGAAATACATAGTACTTTTCTGGAATTGATACATTTCAGATGTACCTGCATATTCATTCCTTGATTTCAGAAGACAGTCACTTCTTATATTTTGTGTAAATAAACAATGATATATATGTATGCAGGAGACTCCATACAGTCAAAGTCCATGCAGAAGTTATACATATTTAAAGCTCAAATCTTTAATCTGTGGGTTTTGGCTGACATTTATAACTTAACAAACTCAAATTAAACATGTATACTTAAAGAGTCTAAATATAAATTCCTATTTTACAGTGATTGCAGGCATTAATTATTAATAATTGATCATGTCAGCCACAGACAAGGAATTTGCATGGCAAATCACATTAATCTTATTGCAAGCACTGATAAATGAGAAGGCCATCTCCACAGAACCCTTCTCCATGTTTATTTACTCACGGAGAAAGAACTTGAAATTCTAGAGACATTTATGATTAGCCCACCCCCAGTGCCAGTGGTAGAAATAATACTGTTAACCAATCTGTTGGCTGTTTACTTTATTAATGATCAGGTTTAGTCTTCCAGTCTAACCCTGGTCTCGGATACTAAATACAAATAAACAAATACGGTATTGATTAATCCATATTTAAAATTTCTCTGTTTATTTTAGTTGCTACAATTCATAACAGTACTCCGATAACAAGTCACTTTACTCGTGCCACCGAGACAAAGAATGACAATTATCTGATTCACAGCCACATATTAGTAACGGCAGTAGTCTGTTACTGTGACAGTACATCATCCGCTATCTAGATCTACCAGTAACCAGTCATTACAACATTAACTTGATTTAAGATCAATAATTAACTGAATAAGAACATGTGACTGTCAAGTCAACCGTGGCGACCAACGATACGTTGTGATTTCTCGCACTCGTCTTAAAACCGGAGGATGTTAACTGCCGTAATGTACACATCAACGTACCGTATAACCGCCAGTCAACGCCTAAATGTGACATTATTAATAAACGTCAACGATATAGCGCATTACTGAGACGGCGACGGCCATATTGAAATTGCAACACACCGTCACCGGATGATGACGAACAACAGTACTCACTTCACTTAATTGTTTCTCGGCATTTTCCCGTTGGTCAGGCTGTAATGTCGACCTCAGTATTTCCACAATTTTCGCGGGATCCATTGTAAATGGTTTACCTTCCGCGTGGAATTGAAAAAGTTAAATGTTTTAGGCTTAAATGCCCAAACTTCACACGAGAGAATCAAACCAATGAACCTCTCGACTCCAAATCGCGCCAAAAACCACGAGAACTTGGCTTAGCACGTGGGAGAGCCGTAAACGAGCTCTTAAGCTGTCAAAGCTGTCGTAAACGAGAGGCTTGTGTATTTTATCGGAATGTTGTTTTTATTTTGCATTGCAGTTGAAGTTTGTTAATTTTATAGTCGCTGGGGACTGTTTTAGCTACGAGTTGTTTGATTTTATTTGTTAATTCCTGTCGCAAAAACAACTGGAGGAACACTAAGCAATGTTAAAATGTAGAGTCACTAGACTGTCACTCCAGAGGGTCTAACTGTAACAGAGATTGAGTGAATCACTCTGTTAATGTTACAAATAAACTATATTTTTAGGCCACACTGTTATAGTCATAATAGTGGGGCCTAATAATAAAGTTTATTTATAAAGTTTATTCATAAATAAATTGTGTTGGCGGAAATTGAGAAAACAATTATCTAAGATAATTTTTAATGTGTTAGACTAGATAAGATAGTAGATCGTTTAAAATTATTATTAATATCGTGACATAATAAATCTAGTCTACATTGTTTTTAGTGATATTGCTCAAACTAGATCTATAATAATAATAATAATAGAGTCTATATATCACTATGAGTATATGTCAGACTGCAGGCAACAACAACAAGACGTATGCACCTTATAATTATATCAGTACATGGCTAGAAGTCATTTGCTTTTTAAAGGCTGCATAAACTTGATAAAGATGCTGAACTCTGTTATAGACGAAACAATGGAGGTAGCCTTTTTCGCCAACCCGAGAGACTGGTAGTTGATTTCTGCAGGTAGCATCCATTCGGGGGTGGGGTGGGGGGGGGGGGGGAACCCAGTCTACAGGGGTGACTGAAATACTTTTATTTTGTACTTGAGTAAAAGTAATTAAGCCTCTTCAAAAGTACTCGAGTAGAAGTTAAAGTAAACTTGTAAAAATTTACTTGAGTGCAAAGAAAACTTGTAAAAATCTACTTGAGTGAAAAGTAAAACTATATACTTAATTTCTAAAAGTAATTGAAGTTAAAGTAGAACATGATTTTTTGTAAAACAAAATATGAGAATCAAATAGACAGTGCAAAAGATCGAGTGAATAAAATTCACTGTGTCCACAGACATGTCCTGCCACCTTATATGTTCATGCAGTGGATGCATACCACCGCCTGGACCACTGCTTGATGAATCTCAGACCTGCAAACAGACAATATTTTCATTCACAAATATTAAATTATTAAACAATCCCAGTTTTTACCAGTATTAACAATTTAATTGTGTCAAATCTTAAAGAAACATATTTGGCTTCAGCTGAAACATTGTATGACAAAGTGAGCCTTCAAAAATAGGTTGGAAAAATTATGATGAGTTGAATATCAGTGAGCTTCAGCTGAAACATGTATAACAAATGTTAGCATTCTTACAAAACTCATTTTAATACCACACCATGTTAAAACATATTTGTTTACCTTAAATTCATCAAAGATACACAAGTTGGTGACAATTTAACTTCTAATTATAATTTGCAGCAACTCAAATAATTGTCTCTTAAATCTTAAACAATATGTTATGACTAAATAAGTAACGAAAATACTGCAAAATAAATTAATAATTAAAGTAACAAAGTAAAAAATAGTATTACCACAAATAAAGCTACTTCATTAAAAATAAAATTAGTTAGTTGAAATATCTTACTTTGTTACTTCTAGTTATTTGGAAGAAAAAAAAACCCTATTCAAGTTGAGTAACAAAGTAATTTTACTTCATTACATAACACCCCTGGAAACAACCCACTAAAAACTCACATTGCACGTACATGCCATACAGGCTGTTGTGGCTCAAGGTAATAGCAGTGTGTGAAACTATATAACTTATAGCCTTACTGGACCTGTAGGTTTAGTAAAATATTTTAACACTAGACCGGCTCTGCTGACACTAGACCGAGTGGGTGCAAAAATTACATATTTCGGACCTCCATGAAAATTAAACATTATAAGTTGATCACTGAATTAATTACGCTGGCCTGTTTGCAATGCATCAATACACGTAAAAGTAATTATTTGGTTGTCTATATCCGTTTCACAGTTATCCCTTAGTTTCAACAAATTGTTTTCTTTGTGTGAAATACCTTGATTTAAAAATGTAAAAACCTTTTAAATACCATAATTGTAATTGACAATGGTTTAATAAAATGGTGCGTACGTGGAGTTTGTCTCCTGGCAGCATTCAATAACCTTATATGGAATCATCATGAATATTTGGTACTATCCTTTGTCACTTAGTAAACTCTGACGTACCTTTGCCCAGTGAAATGCTGTCATTCATGAGTTGTTTGTGACGTCATCACTCTCCGTTTGCATTCACCGAACATTCATGTATCCAGCTGGCTGCCAGCTCAAACTGATCCATGAAATACAAAACTTTCTACCCACACAACCAATTTATGTATTATTTATTGTACACTAGGCTCCTTCACTCCTTTTACAAATTTCCACATTTTTAACAAAGACGTATGCCCAAAAAAACCGACATTAATTGAAATAGAAAAAAACACTGAAATTCCCACCGACGGATTTTAGACATCTATTGTGTAGGCATAACACATTTGCCTTCGTTTTAAAGGCTAACCTGCATACTGTAGATCAGCTTAATTTGGCGACAGCCAAATTTGGCAATTTCGTAATTTTGGACATATTGGTGACAGCAAAAATTAGCGAATTTTGGTCTACCAGGAAAGTCGATTTTTGCTTTCTTTTCTAGGCCATTCGGGGAAACCAGACAGTTGTTCATCAGACAGTTGCTCACCCGGACACTTGCTCACTAAGCAAATGAAAAAGTAGACACTTCCTCACCAGTGAATTTTTAATGAGAAAAAAATGCATATAATTATATTAATCAAATAAATTAATCTCATTAAAATAAATATTATTTAATTTCAACTATTAATCAGGGTTGGCAGGTTTAACCAGCCCCCTGGGTTAAACCCAGGTTTAACCCGGGTTGAGATAAACCACCTAAAGTGGATTAAACCGGGTTAAACTAACTTTCAAGCCTTTTCAGGAATTAGATGTAAGATTAAAGGGGCAAAATGTTTTATTTGGTTTTGATAACACACACACACACTCTCTCTCTCTCTATATATATATATATATTATATATATATACCTAATTAATTTTATAACGGGATGACCATTAGATATGGTCCAATGGTTATAAGAATTATACAATATTGATCACGCTGAACTTTAATGCTCTGATAATTGGTAATATTCATCCTAATAATTATATAGGTAATAGGATACTAAGAAATATATTTCTGAATTCAAAATCATTTATTTTTTATTACAAATTCACTTTTTTTATTAGAAGTTCACTGGTGAGCAAGTGTCCACTTTTTCATTTGCTTGGTGAGCAAGTGTCCAGGTGAGCAAGTGTCCGATGAGCAACTGTCCGTACTCTGACTAGATCATTGACCTTTATGTAACGAGTAATTCCATTCTAAGTAGATGTGAACTAGTAATTGACTAATTGCGATGATTGAATGAAAATAAAGGTAACTGAATGACAAATTGCAATTAACCTGACGAGAAGGTTACATCAAAAGGTATTTAAGGAAGGTGTAAAATATAATGTTTTCATATTTCTTTTCTATTCTCAGCAAACGAATATAAATTATAACAAATCTCGCACGCAGAATTAATGCCTTTTATAGTGATCAAGTTAGTGACTCCTTGACATCCAATCGAAACATTACAGATACTCAACCCAGCCTCAAGGTCAGTAGACTCAAACCTCTACACGCAGGCTTGTTATTTCATGCGTTTAATTTTGCTACTCGACAAACTGATGTTCTTAAACATGGCTGGAAAAAAACAGGATTATTGATCGCTATTATGAGTGATTCTGATAGGGACAACGTCAGGGACGAATGATTTTTAAACGAGTAATTGTTTTATTATAAATTGCAATGTGAACCGATTGTTGAGTAAATGAGACTATTACACATGTTCAGTAGGTTATCAAAGTAGTGCTTTCAGAGTGTAATATGAAGTTCTGTAAAACAAAATATTTTGGCGACAGGAAATATTATGTCACTCGCCATTTTCGCCATTATTTAATATTCACCAAATTAAACAGATCTACAGTATTCAGATAAATCCGGATCAATCACTACACTAGTCAGTCGGGAAACTGTGTGTTGATTGTGACGTTAACGTGTTACGCCAATTTGATTCATAGCCGGAAGGCATGTGTCCAAGATTTGACGGTATATAGCAAGTGAAGTCATTTGTGTTTGTTGTTTGATATGTCACAAGTTAATAAACAGATCGTGATTTTGATTATTTGATGGGTAGCTGTTAGTATTAACCTGTAGCTCTGTACTCGTTTTTATTGGTCAAGTACTATATATCGCGCTGATATTCGACCGGAACTGGAAACACTCGTCCCGGTCGAGTGGTCAAGCATTAATGTCGCACACTGTAATAGCCACTAAATACTTCACAGATGTTGCTAAATATACAGATGAGTTGCATATCCATTGAAAATTATATATATTTATATACTGTGTGTGTGTGTGTGTGTGTGTGTGTGTAGAAAGTAGTTTCACATCCAAGACAAAGGTTACTCGTCCTGATGTAGGCCTGGTGGTTTCATAGTCACTTCAAATTTCGGACTCGGTAAGCAGTGAATACAGCGTGATAGTTTCAACAGGTGGTGGCATCAGGTATACACACCTGAAATTTCAGTGAAAAAATGGAAAGTGATATAAGTTTTTTTTCTTTTGAGGAATGGGAAAGATTTTTGAGTGTGAGAGCAAGTGATGGTACTCATGTCTTGAATCCATGATTTTAGCATTTCGTGTAAATAATATTAATCTTAACATCACACATAATATATTTTAACAGTTATATTTTATGGTTGATATAATGTTTATATTTTCTCCCTTCTCCTATTTGTCTCTATTTTTGTGTATTCCTGAAACTTCTCCATCATTTTACATCCTAGAAGTAATCTGGGAGTTGACTTGGAATGGATAAAATATTTACATGTGATTGAATTTACCAGTAGGTAAAATATCATTTGAACAATACCTGATTCTTTTTAATAATAATAATAATAATAATAATAATAATAATAATAATTACAAAACTTCTATAGCGTCAATATATCCCAAAAGAATCGAGCCCAGTGGCGCACCTAGTACAGGGATTGGGCAAACTCATAGTCCGGGTATGATGCAAAGTTAATCAACAAATGATCAGATGGAAGTGAAACTTGGGAAGGATAAGCGAGTCTGAAAAGGTGAGTTTTCAAATGGTGACGGAAAGAAACTATGCTATTTGATGATTTAACATGTTCAGGGAGTGAATTCCAAAGAGTAGGGACAGCAACTGAAAAAGCACGAGTTCCAGCAAGAGTTTTAACCTTGGGAACACACAACAAGTGAAAACGAGATAAACGGAGTTCTCTGGGCTTGGGTGAGAAAGCATGAAAAATGGATATGAAGGTTCTCCAGAAGAAAGAGTTTGATAGGCAACAGTGGAGAGTTTGAAAATGATGCGAGATTGAACAGGGAGCCAGTGAAGAGTCTTCAGAAGTGGGATAGGATGGGAAAACCTAGGAGACCATGTGACAACCCTAGTTAAGCAGTTCTGAACACATTATGTTAAAAGTGTATTTATTTTACATGTAATAACATTTTTAACTGTGATATATCTGATAACACAGCGGAATAGTGCTCAAATAAAACTGTGATTGAGAAAGCATAGAAAATCAGAAACATTTCTATATAGATCAATCAATAAGTAGCTGAATTTGGACAATCCAATGCTTTAAATTTTCCACGGAAGATGAAAAATTTGAGTCATTTTCAGGATAAAGTGATATACATAATTGTGTGTCATTGGTATACAAATGGTATTTAATGCCATATCAAAGTGCACTGATCTGGAGAGGGTGTGTGGACCTTGTAAAAACTATGAATAGACAAACTGAAGTTTAAAAAAAAAAAATAGAATTGAAACCCTCCAAGTACTTTATCTGACAAACTCAATATATCTTTCAATCGGGAAAAAAGTCCGTTATGGTCAACTGTGTCAAATGCACCAATTAGATCAACATGCAAGGATGAATCGTGTTACATAGTTTATCACTATTAATTGACTTTTATTTCCAGAATGTCGTAATTAATTGAGATTATTATTCAATAAATACTTAATAAGTTATTGTTTTTATGAATGGTTTTATGACGGCAGCTTTCATGTGTCTTGGGAAAATAATCTGTAGATTTAAGCAGGGTTGGGAGGGTTTTTGTACACAGACGTTATTAACACTGTTAATTAACGGTTATTAACGTCATGTAAAAAACAGCGTTTTTTACAGATTTTTACACTGACTTGTAAAAAAATCAATTAAACAAATGCAGGTATTAAATAGTAAAATGATATCAATATAACAACATCTACTACATGATAATTGTAATACATAAACAATAATTGAGTTAAAAGACTACTCCACATTATGATAACCCAATATCCAGTCTAGTTGACTCCTTCACTGCCGGTAACTACTTAACTATATCTGACATGTGGATGATTACTACCTATATATACTGCAGATAATCTACTAGTCTCAGAATAACACTCTATCCAAAGTTGACAAATGCATGTATTGTGATGTTAAGATGTGATGACCATGCACTCTCATAGTAGCAAGAGTTGACAAACCTTTGAAACCACAGAAACATATCTATCTTTTAACTTCTTAAATATTGCCAATGTTATAATAACAGCTTATAAATTATATTAGCATTCGTTAATGACTATGAATTAAATTGGTGTTTAGAAGCCAAATCTTACCGGTGCTGCTGCCGCCACGTAACGCCAAGATCCGGAAGAAACGATCTTGGGACATTTTACATCCGGAAACTTGATCCTTTGCTTAAATTAAATATAGATAGTTGATCCTCAATATCCATGGCAATAATAATTAAGACATTATAAGGATGCCTGGATATATTAATTTAGACATGATACTTCAGCCACTCCACCTCTGTGCTGGTACCTTGCCGATGGTGATGGGGCGTTGTGTCTCAATGAGTCTGGTAGCTATACCGACGGGGGCTTAACATCGAGTACCACGATAACAGCTAAATCAGGTGGCCACTACAACAGTACGATAATTACAGGACAAGATACTGATAAACTATCAATAACTACAGACTAACCGAATGGTTTAATTGTCATGGATTTAAGGAATCGATGGACTTCATTTTATCTCGAGTGCAAGACGCTAATTTTATGTGCCTGTTTGGAACATGGATTAATCCCTGTGAACCTGATCTTATCCAGAACATTATCAATCAACATGTGATATCAAAGAACAATAGCTTTGTAATGTTCAATAAATGTGGTATGGACACTGATGATGAGTACCCACTCACGTGGTAGACCATGTGTGGTGGAGTGGCCATCATAGTTAAGGACAATATATCATACGAACTGTTAAAATGCAATACACGTAATCTAGTTGCTATTGCACTAAAAGACATCCAAATAATGATTGGAGTATACATGCCATATTATGAGAGAAGTGACACTTCACTAACAGAGGTATATGTCCAATATAATGATGACTTGCAATATATAATTGATGAGTATTGAGGTACGGTGCCTATACAGATTGTCGGTGATTTTAATGTACCAAGTGAATGTGACACTGTCAACTGATTCAAGCGTAATAAGTTATCACTAAATAGCAAACTGATGCATGACTTTATAATTTTATAATAGGCAAAGATTTCAATGTGCCTGATTTAGCATTCAAACAAGATGATCATTATTCTTATTTTAATACAGCTCGTGGTGTGTATAACTTGATTGATCTCACGTTATTTACTGATTACGATACGATTAATGTAAAATCCTGTAACATTATTCCTCCTGATACTGATAATGTGAGCGATCATCGTCCTCTGAGGTTACCCATGGAGCTACATGTGCCACTTGCTGAAGCTGCAGTAACTATTGATCAGTCCAAACAGGTGAACGTTACATACTGGATCAGACAGATAAACAATAAACGATATAACAAGGGATTTGATGTCGTACTACGTGAGCTGGCCATGCATACCCTATGTCCGGAACTGTCAAGTATCTGATTCATGGTCGATCAACTATATTATGTGAATATTTGTCTATCCTGTACTCAGTGATGTTAACTCACAATCATGTACATAGTATCTTTCCTTCCGGACTAATGATACTCGTATAGAAGAAGCCAACTCTAGATCCTGATAATCCACTAAACTACAGATAGATAACGATAACCTCCTCTACTCTTGTCAAGCTGTTTTAGTTACTGATTTTACCGACTGATGTTCCTTTATGTTTCAATCAGTTCAGTTTCCGTAATTATTATAATGTTTCTCATGGAATATGCCGATCTTATGTGTTATTCCAAATACCATAATTCTTACATGTTTGTTGCTAATATGGATGCTGAAAATATCCTTTGATTCAATTTGACATGATGGCTTATTTTATAAATTATATTCTACATTATCTAATACATTAGAGATTATTGGTATTCTAAGGTTAATTGACGCTGAGTTGAAATGAATGGTTTTATATATATATATATATATATATATATATATATATATATATATATCATAACATTCGCTTTAATGTTACTAGAGGTACCAGGAAAGGCAGTATCTTATCACCTGTGTTCTTCAATATATTTATATATGATCTTATGAATGAGCTCAATTGTAGTAAATATGGCATTCGTGTGGGTGACTCAATGCACCACTGTTCCTGGATTACAAGCCCTGATTAATATATGTGCTGTGTATATGCCAGTATATGGAGATTTAATTTCGGCATTAAAAAGAGCCAATGTATGAATGCTGGCTACAAGCCTGATTGTTTTGTCACTGAACCCATATGGTATTTAAATAAGAATATAACGGAAACTGTAACTAAGTTAGAAATATTGTGTGTAACATTCACTAACAATGGTACCTGCTCTGATCATGTCCAAAATAGGATACAGAAATATAAAAAGGTGTTCACTTCTCTCAGTAATATCGTTATGAATGATCCCGGTTTAAATAATAATAGTAATTAAGTCTCATTTGTCTAGCTCAATATACCTACCAACACTTAATTGTGGTATGTAATGTGTTAATTTAAGTTCACCAGATAAGTCGACCCTTAACTCAATACAAGCTGTCATAATAAAGCAAATGTGTGTGCTAAGTAAGCGTTCTCGACATACAAATCTTCTACGTGCAATTAATTTGGATAACGTTAGTATTGTGATAGGCAATTATACAAAGTCAGTTTTTAAACGCCTGTGTTGTAAATCATCTCCCACTAAGAACTTGATGTTATCAATTTTTATCATAATATATAGAAACTGGTATTATTATCTCGGGTACAATTGTTGATAGGGTTTTAAAATTGGGATTCTCTCCAATTAATGTTTTGTTTCACAATGTATGTGATAGACATGATCGTGTTTTCAACGTTGGTATAGTCGATTCTTTACGTATGCTGTTGTTCAGTAAACATTTTATTAAACCCTGATGTTGCGTGTACTTTTTACACGTGCCTTTTAATATTACTGTACACCAGAAGTATTATATTATGTTTATTGTATCTCATTTCATATCGCTGTATATCCGTTTTAATGAACATGGTATTCCATGCCATGTTATTGTACTCTCTGTTTTACAATATAATTGTGTCCCAGGTTATATTGCTGTATGTTTTTTAATGCATTTAAGAAAACTATACTGCTATTTTTCTCCATTTATGGAGGTTGAATTAAATAAATTAAAAAAATTAAAAACAGTAAGCTCTTGGTAGGTTAATTTAAAGGGATAGTACACCATCAGAAAAGTTTTGAGGTCTAATACAGCTATACTCACAAATTTAATAAATAATATCAAAATGTGGAAACGATCACCCACATATTAAATAATCCAGTTCAAAGTGCTGATTAATTGACTTTTAATGGCCTGTGGACGCCACCATTTTGAAGCTAGACAGAGACCGGAAGCTCCTGAATGCTGACGTAACATCAACGCATCCTGTTGACCTGAAGTCTGCAGAGCCCGTACAAAAGCATGTATATAAGTGTGAGCAAAGAATTATTCCAGAACATAACGGAACTGCAAAATTACGTCATGAATGACATATAACCATATAAGTTTGAGCCAGAAGGAACCTGACAAGAGGAAGATGATTGAAAGTGGATCAGATATTAACGCTCAAGAGAAACTATAATCCGCGTCAGTATATAGAGATCGCCGATGTGACGTCAGAGCATTTAAGTTTTCTCCTTCCCGCCTTCGAATCTGGCTTCAGGTGTAGCCGTAATGGCGGCTCTCCAGTAATTTGGATTATTTCCCTAAATCTATGATATCAGGTATAATTCGTTATTATTATTGTGGAATTTTTGGTTACTGTTCTAAGCATTACATATTTAAAAAATATTTTCTGATGGTGGACTATCCCTTTAACCAAGCCGGACAAATCTCAGAGGAGGGACCAGACGAAAGCCAGCACCTGGTCCTCCAGGTTGGGGGTTGGGCGTGGGGCTAACATCCCCACCCCGTAAAAACAAACATTGTTAAGGAAACATTGTTGTAGCCTTATGTCTCACCGGGGACGAAGTGGGTTAAGTAAATAAGTACTGCAGCCACTACAGGATTCGTTTTTGGTGACCAATGGCAGACGACTGCTGTTGAGAATCCGGACATTCACGATAATATGGCACAGCGTTTGGGAATCGCGTGCTTACTTCTGCTCGTTGTTTACGAAGCCTTGGAACAACTGCATGGTCTGTTCAGAAACTAGGATGATAGGTACTAACGTAGTAAATTTGAGGTCTCGCCGAAAATCTTCACTCAAATGTATGTAATTACAGTTTCTCTAATTATTCAGTCTGTATATTGTTTACATGCGTTGACGAGTAATACATCCGATTCTACATATGATGAACTAAGAACAGCTATTCTGGATCGTTATATAGTGCTCCGTGTAAGTCAGTTCAATCCATTTTTAGTGGGTCACATTTCGAAATGTGGAAACTCTGGCAAAGAAAATCTTTCTTACCTGTCTAAAACCACCTTTGAGGAACTCATTCAACTGATGGCTCAAAAGGTGCACGCGCTTATTGTTGGCCAAGTAAAATCTTCTGGTTATTTTAGTTTGTCAGTTGATTCAACACGAGGTTCGTACTTAAAAGATGGACAGCCTATTGGACGCTTTTTAATCTTTCCCGTTAATTAAAAGCCATACCGGTGAAGAAATGGCAAATCAATTGTTGCAATACCTAGGTGAAGTTTGTAAGCTAAACTTTTCGGAATGTAGGGGAGTCTGTCTTACGACGATGCTGCTAAGATATCTGGGAGTTATAAGGGGATGCAACAAAACCTTTTAGAAACAAACAAATTTGCTATATATGTTCCCTGGCAGCTTCACTAAATCTGGTATACCGAAGTGCCGTTGAATGTTGTCAAGAGTCAGTTAATTTCTTTAATACAGTGCAGTTGCTATATACCTTTTTTTTCAGCCGCAACCAGCTGGTGGAAAATTCTTAAAGGTTGTATTGGTAAAGAAAATGTCATTAAATCCCATTTTAGAAGCGTTAAATACATTTCGTATCCCCCAACCTTTGACACAATTGTTGACAAACTTAAAACTGAGATGAGAATAAGAGGAGAGATAAACAACGAATATTACAGAGATTTTCTTTTCTAAGTGATGTGCCACACAAGGTCACTTCAGGTGTTCTCAGTGTTGTCAAAAACAGATTGATGCTTACTCGGAGGACTTGATCACTAATTTCTCAGCTGAGCTCCAGCAGTTTAATTCACTCATATGTGCGCTATAAGATAAAAATTGTAAAAAACAAGATTCAGTCATGCGGTATAAGACAAAATTGAGCTTGCCTTTCAAAATGTAAACATTGCCTTCCGTTTATTTTAACATTAATAGCCACAAATTGCTCACCTAAGCGTTCATTTTCTCAGTTGAAGTATATTAAAAATCCCATCAGAACAACTATGCAACAAGGCAGACGGGATGCCTTATTTGTGCTAAATATAGAAGGAAATGTGTTACATAAGATTAATTTTGAGGATCTGATCAAAGGGTTTGCAATTAAAAAGAATTAGGAGAAAACTTTTCGAAAATAAATAAAGTGGAATTTACAAAAATAAACATTAATTTCTATCTTACTGTTAGTTTTGTTTCATTTTGAAAAATAATGTATTTTATGGTTCATTATTGTTTGTATTTTGAATTACATATATATGGGTGCACCAAAATCTTTTAAGCGCTTAGGACATGTTTGGGTCTTAATCCGACCCTGCGCCAGATGATTTAGATCTGTAGGTGGATTATCTCGAGAAAACATACATTTCTGGATCTGTAATTGATTTCCGTTCCAGCAGCATG
This sequence comes from Paralvinella palmiformis, assembly GCA_025642065.1. Classification (NCBI taxonomy): domain Eukaryota; kingdom Metazoa; phylum Annelida; class Polychaeta; order Terebellida; family Alvinellidae; genus Paralvinella; species Paralvinella palmiformis. The sequence goes on from JAODUP010000275.1 coordinate 676,553, forward strand.
TGTGAGACATGGAATCGTCACTTTCCCATTAGTGGTTGGACATACTCATCCAGAAATGTAGGTTTTTATTGAAGCACTTCGCAGGAGCCGCGCTTCAGGTGAAGCTACAATTTTCTTTGATCAGTGAGTCAATAATCATAAAAAGTGGGTACGACGTCACATAAGACAGCACCAGGATATATTGGTCATTATTTTGTCAATATAATTATGATTCAAAGCTGTTTCTTACTCTCCAGGGGCTGAAACATTTAATTAATTTTAAATGAGATCTTAGACATATAAATGTATGTGATATATGAATATATGATTAATATATGAACAATAATCTATATAAATGTTCTAAAATATACTTTACATTCCACAAATTGTGGAATTACTTTTAATAACATATATAATTCTATACATAAGATCAAATCGTCGGGGATCAAATGTCCATAAGATTATATGTTTGCGGATTAAGTGTCAGCAACTGATAAAATATTGTCCGCATCCGGTTAACTCATACTGAAAATATGCAAATGTCTGTCAACTTGCTTGTTTGTCCCAGACCCGTACTATATACTGAAAGAATCCTACATACCCACACAAATCTATATTCATGCACGCGTAGGAATATATGGTTATATTCAACAGGAATTGATAAAAAATGCAATAGTATATATGTTACAAGTATGTTTAATGGTGATTTTTTTTAATTAATATTTAATTTTAGATGTTCAATATATATACGTAATTCAATGCTTCATATTTTTCCACGCTAGAGAAAAATTTGACGCATTAAAACCGTTGAGTCTGGTTCTTTTAAATTGACGACGTCCAGAGTTAAACCGGAACTACACTCATCGACTGGGCTAGTTATCCTAACAGATACATAAAATAAACTTCTTGTATAGGACCTTGGAATTATATTATACAAACCTGTTATTATCAAACCCGTTAATAAACCAA